>JAASAO010000387.1:0-59203 GCA_017311375.1 Mytilus coruscus
TGTTAATTGTGGTTATAGTATCAAATTGTGATATGAATATGAATGAGTATTTACGAAAATTAAGCTCATCACTGAATCAGCATTTAATACATTTATTCATTATGATTGTTATATTTTATTCTGTATGGTAGATATAGCGTTGTGACATTGATTATTTTTGTGACTTCAATTTATTGTTTTAATAAAATAATAAAAACATTGAAACATGTTATTTGGTCAAATAAAATAGTTTTCTTACGAAATGACCAAAACACGGGTTAACATTTCAAAACAAACATCTCTCATGACAACTACATTTTGTATTATGAAATTCACATTTTAAATTGATAATCCCTATCCAATATACCCTCATTTTCCAGTTGCAGTTCAAGCTTTCCTACCTTCATCCCGGACGACCACTATAACAGGATCTACTATTGTATTTTTGTCAATTTATGCTTGTCCTGAACATGCACGACATATTTGCCACTGGACCTTAAGCAACCAACAATCAATAATTTTAATTTAAAGCATCCTGTTTCGCATATGACCTCACCCGCTTCTTAACATTTTGAATATATTATAACCATTATTTAAGGAATGACATCACATTTTTATGTTATTTCGAATAGACAGAAAAAACAGTACAGTCTTTCCTTATAATTTACTTATAAATTCCATTTTAAACAGTAAATCAAGAAAAAAGTTGATGCCACACGACAAAATTATGTCTATGAACTGATAGACAAAAATCTTTCAGCCAATCAGAACACGTGTTACATCCAAAATTAAATTATATAAAGATAAGAATAAAAGGAATTTCCTGGTCAAGACAACATCTGAAGGAATACAACAGTAACTTCAGTAACGTTAGTGTCAAAGTAATTTGTAATGAGATGCTTAAAATGATTTTAAACTTAACTAGGAACGACCATTTAACTTCAAGGGGTGGAAGTTATGTTTTTTTCTAAAATAAATATTCTGATCCCCAATTAGCTGGAAAAAATATTCTGAATCCAGATTTTCCCCATACCTTATAGTGTTAAATATTGATAAAAATAATTTGATTGATAACGTTGAAAAACTAAATAAAATTGATCGCGCTTTGCACGAAAAAAATTCTGATTCAGACAACAAAACATACCTCCCCCACCCCACCCTTTGAAGTTAAATGGTTGCTCCTTACAATACAAAAATTGAGTATATTTTATTCGATGTTACGCATCGATCAATGGTCAATTATCCTCTTGGCGAAATGAAAGGAGTCTTGTGCGTAACTCCTTTTACAAAGCTACTGAGCTAATGAACTAGCTGAACACTTTATAATTTCGTTTTTAAGGGATTTTATCAGAAACGCTAAAATCCAAAAATTAGAAAGTCAAGGATGCTGGTTGAATACATGTATGAGTGGACGACCGTGTCACCAGCGTACAATAGATATAGGAAGATGTGGTGTGAGTGCCAATGAGACAACTCTCCATCCAAATAACAATTTATAAAAGTAAACCATTATAGGTCAATGTACGGCCTTCAACACGGAGCCTTGGCTCACACCGAACAACAAGCTATAAAGGGCCCCAAAAGTACTAGTGTAAAACCATTCAAACGGTAAAACCAACGGTCTAGTATATATAAAAACGAGAAACGAGAAACACGTATAAATTACATAAACAAACGACAACTACTGTACATCAGATTCCTGACTTAGGACAGGTGCAAACATTTGCAGCGGGATTAAACGTTTTAATGGTACCAAACCTTCTCCCTTTTTCTGAAACAATAGTATAACATCACAACATAGAAAACACACGATAAAACATCAATTGGAAGGCTTAACTCAATCAAAACGTAAATTAACACACTATGAACGAATAAATTTGATCTGTGATACCTGAAAGTAAATACATAGTTAATAAAATATTAGGACAAACATTCAAGGCCAAAAGCAAACAAACAAGTCCAAATAAAGCCATGGCAAAACACTACCGCGAAATATTAAACCCTTAGAAAATAATCACTTTTGAAAAAGTCCGTATTTTGGTACTGGCATGGTAATAAGGATGTTGTTCTATTAAAATTAACCGTTCTAGTATTTTATGAAATTATTTCAAATCAAGAATTATATCCCTAATGCTGATTCGTGGTTTTGATTTTGCTTCACTTTTGTCTTTTTTTTTTTTTTTGCTTCATCAGATCGTATAGGGTTTTGAATTTTAAAATGTATATTGTCCACGAGTATATATTAATTGTCAAAATGAGCAAATGGTGGATTCAAATAAGTACCGTTATTGTTATTGAATACGTGTTGCGCTACATGTCCAAAGGGAGAGAGATTAGTAAAATAATCCTAGCTACGGTTAACTAAGCCTGGTTGATTTGGAACCTCAGATTTCTAATGATTTATAAACGGAGAAATGCAAGTTATAGATAACGCTAGTACCGAAACACTGAGCTGATTTTATCCTCGGGGAGGGGAGCAATCCTTAAAGCTTTGGTGTTAACCCTATGATAGAAAACTAAATGACAAGTTATGAATACGGTGCCCTCGATGCTCTTTGCAGGATTCATCTTCATCAGGGCCGCTCAAACAAAAAAATTAAATCTAAGGAAGTTACTTTAAAACGTGAGGCGCTATATGAGCAAAATTGGCATAAAAGAGCATATAAAATGGGCATCGTAAGAGCACATAAAAATGGGCATCAAAAGAGAACATAAAATGGGCATCAAAAGAGCACATAAAATTGCCATCAAAAGAGCACTTCAAAATGGGCATAAAAGAGCACACCAAAATGGGCATAAAAGGGCACATAAAAATAGGCATCATAAGAGCACATCAAAATGGCAATCAAAAGAGCACATAAAAAATAGGCATCATAAGAGCACATCAAAATGGGCATCAAAAGAGCACATAAAATGGGCATCAAAAGAACATATAAAATGGGCATTTAACAATAAAAATTATAATCTCAGACCAACATGTACACTTGGAATGAATGCAACTGAATTCATTTACTCTAATGTACTTTTCTTGTATTCTAATAGAAAATAAAGGATATGGGGTATCCATCCATGACACAAAATCATAACATGCACAACAAAAAAAAACACACAAAAAGCAAAGAAACAGCGCCTTTATTGCTGTTCTTCATCTCAAAGTCACAGTGAGGCCTTTGAACAACACGGAGCAAAAACTCTGACCTCACTGCAAGTTCAAGACGGCGACTACATTGTATCACCGGCTTGAACGGAATTCTTGCAAAAGTAATTTGGATAGACTTTGTAAGATGTAACACCACCTAATCGGGCCCGGTAAAAAAACATACAGAATATAATACATATTTAAAACAAAACAGTTCCTACGAACAGGTGTAAACTATAAACCATGTAGCATACATTTTAGTGGGTGGGTCTTTTTTCACCGCCGAACACCACCGCACACCACCGAACACCCAAAAGTGAATTAAAACTATGAAAAACAATAATGTGTGTCAATAAAAGTAGGAAACTGCATGTTGATTTTTAAATTTTTATCGCAATTTCAAAGAATAATTAAACGACACTTCATCGGAACATTATTTTACTTAACAATTTTAGTACACGGGAGCTTGGATGACAAAACTGTTTTTCAAATATCTCGGTATATGCCTTTAAATACAAGACACAATTTAAAAAGATATCGCCAAATGCCACTTTTATGTGTTCTAAATTTATTGTAAATCAATTATAGCCTGACACGCGTCTGGAGGGCGAGTAAACAAGATTAAACGTGATAATCGCCAATTAAACAAAAATCAAGTTTTGACTATTCAACATTTCTACAGGTAACGTTAATGCCAAATGCAGCTAATGTATCCTAAAAATGCCTAATGTATAATGTATTTTGTACATAATATATTCATGATATCTTGACAGGCGCCTTAGATAAACGGATTAAACGTCATAATCACCAATCTTAATTAATCGCAATTAACAATAATGATTTGTGCTAGAGTTTGAAGTTAAGTAAACACAGAAATAAATAAAACTAATCATTTCAAAGATTTCTACATAATAACTTAAGTTTGAATAAATGATATCCATAAAAGAAGGTAAGAAGGTGTAAAATGAAAGTTGGAAGGAAATGAATAAATTACAGCTTGACACACGTCGGTGATAATTAGATTAACGACTTACTCGCTTATCATGATTAATCGCAATTAACAAATATACTAATCTGCATACAATTTTGAGAAAACAAATGAAATTGATTAAAATTCCCTAATTCTCTTTCAAAATAATGCAAACACAAATATATTCATAATCATTATTCAGAATCATCGATCTTTTAAATGAAAGCTTTGGTCGTATCAAGGATTTGTATAGTCTTCTTCTTCTTTAAGTTTTCCAGTTTTCCATCTGAATGAAGATGATTAATAACTGGTGCATACGTGGCCTATTTATTTAAAACTAGTTAATATTTTAGTTATATACAAAAACGGTGCAGAGAACAGATGTAGTGATTAAAACTATGTTCAAGAGATGAAGCTATTTAAATGAGAGCGGAGAGAACATGTCTTACCATACAAATCCTTGGTCTTATTACTTGTGTAAGTATTTACTTCATTATTAAAATGATAAAAACAAAATATATATTTCTGGATGTTCGGCGGTGTTCATGCAATGTGTTCGGCGTCTTAATTACGATGTTAAAATTCATTCTCATTTCCATTTATTTGTTAAACTTTTACTTAATTACAACATAAAGGTAAAAGAAATTCACAAATTGATAAAAGGTATAATTATGGGATCTTATGGGTAGTCTGCTGTATTTTGCAGTGTTGATGTCAGACTCTTCTACTCTTTTGGGTGTTAATAATTGGTCTCGTTTCCTTTTTATTTGTTAAACATTTTACTAAATACGTGAAATATTTAAGATAACATAATAGAATATTGTTTTTTTTCATAGTTTATGATCCTTTTGGGTGTTCGGCGGTGTTTTGTGGTGTTCGGTGGTGTGCGGTGGTGTTCGGCGGTGGAAAGACTTACCGCATTTTAGTATTTTAGTAATTAAGGTATCAAATGATAGGAATGAGGGCCAAGAATAGGTGGTGTGCGTCTTATTAAAATTTTAGTATACATACTGTCCTAAAATTGAGAGAATGATGTGGCACACATAAGAGAAGTTATCTCTAGTATTCTTGTCTTTCGTTTTGCTAATGTGCTTTGTTTATATGCCTTTTGCTCTTCTTTGTTGACATATTTGTTTGTTTTATAGTGATTAAGATTATAACACAATGCTGACTGCTGTTCCCTATTTTGACATTTTACCTATTATGTCCGTTTGTTTTGTTCACACATTGTTGTCGATATAATGGCATTTTATGTGACTGTCATACAAGTGAGAGGTTTAGTTAGCTATAAAACAAGGTTCAATCCACTATTTTCTACACAAGAAAACGTCTGTACCAAGTCAGGAATATGACAGTTGTTATCCACTCGTTTGATGTGTTTGAGGTTTTGATTTTGCCACTGTCCTGATTAGGGACTTTCCGTTTTGAATTTTCCCGGAGTTCGGTATTTTGTTATTTTACTTTTACTAATTTACATAAAACAGAATTGCGGAGCAGCGTATCATTTGGTAATTATACAAACAGTTAAAATGAAAGTAAGGGTCGTGTAACACACACCCAAACAAAGAATATATGTTTTCCTATATCTGAAAATACATGTAACTTCTTTTACCCAATAACTATCACATTATAACTGAATGAGTTTCTAATTGATTTAATTATACTAAGTATTTCTTTTGAAATCGGTTTGGAAAGAACATCTCCCACTCTGTTTATAACATGCTCTTTCAAGTTCCGTACACCGGATATTGCTGATAAAAGACTGGTCACTGTCTAGGAATTATAACAAAAATACCGAACTCCAAGGCAAATTCAAAACGTCCATAAAACTGACAAAATCAAAAGCTACCATCAACAATTTATTAATAAGCAGATCCGTTTTGATATGAAGTAATTTGAGCGAGCAATTTCCTGTGTTGCCATTTCGGATGTGTAATCGATTGACTTTCTAATTTGACTAACCAAATTGAAACAGTACACACAAGTCTGATGAGAGATTGCTTGACTGTTGGTTGTTTAACGTTCAGCGGCAAATATTGCATGCATGACCAGGACGAGTCGGATAAGAAATCCATTCGATTGTTGTGATGAATCGAGTCAGGTTAAAAGAATTTAGAATTGTTCAAAAATATTTCTAGCAGTCAGTATGACAAGTTGAATTTGTCTGATTTATAAAAAGTTTGTGCACGTATTAAAGTATCAAAGTGTCAATTTTACCCTCAATTCAGATTTTTGTGAAAAGTTCATTATAGAATATTCTCATATAATTTACTTGAGAAAATACAATAGCTTAAGTTTAAAGGTTCTTGCCACATCCCTTAATAAACAGTGAATTGTTTTGTGGTCTTTTATCCTCAAAAGCGAATATAAGAGTGCCACTTTTGAGACCGAAATTTACATCTACAATTTCGTGTTACTGTTTCAGGTTCGACCTATCAAATCATCCTTAAACAATTTAGCCACCCTAATTACTTTGACATTATAGGTAAAATGGGGTGTGGCAAGAACTTTCAAAACTTAAGCTAAACAGAACAAGAAGCCTTAATTAATCCGGAAACCTAGACATATGTTGTTTACACAAGAACTTGCTATCTCTGAACAGTACAATAGAGTTGATTAAAATACATGTACTATCGTGTCAAATTGGCTTGGATCTAAAATCAGTCAACACTTAGTTTATAAAATTTAATTTATTTATGTAATATATTGATAAAAATAATACTTTACAAGAGAAAATATTAAGTGACAAATTCCAAAAAAATAACTGCTAGAAATGTATTTTCTGAATTAAATTATATGAGAGTATTCTATAATGAACTTTTCACAAAAATCTTAAAATTGACACTATGCCATAAACATCCATCATTGCGACAAAAGGGAGTAACTGTTGATTAAATTGTGTCAATCGAAAACTATTTATTCTAAACATGTAGTATCAAATGATTATTGTCGTAAGAGGAAATTACTACTGAATCTTTATATCATTGGTGTGAGATTTATCTATGAGGTACCAGTTGCTACCAGTATCAAAAGTACGGTATAAAATAAATGTTCTCCCGAAAGACATACTTAGATATAGGAAGATGTGGTGTGAGTGCCAATGAGACAACTCTCCATCCAAATAACAATTTATAAAAGTAAACCATTATAGGTCAATGTACGGCCTTCAACAATTTGTTATTTGATTAGGGAGCAACCATTAAACTTCAAAAGGGAGTGGTGATTATAGTTTTTGTCTGAGTCAAATTTTTTTCGCACTGTAACGTGTAATCAGTAAGGCGTTTATATCTCAAACGAACGTTCCAGTTAATACTTGGATTCAAGCTGTCCATAAATAATACGGCAATACTAAACAAACTATATATCTCTATGTTAAGCACAATGAACTAAAATATACGCCGTATAAAGTAACAACGAACAATTATATATATACAAATATAATACAATCTAATAGCCTGTCCTCCAGATGGGACGGTCTGTCACTACAAGACAGTGTGGCTGGTACAGTCTGTCTCTACCAGACAGTGCGTGCTGGTACAGCCTGTCCTCCGAGTGGGACAGTCTGTCACTACCAGACAGTGCGGGCTGGTACAACTTGTCCTCCGAGTGGGACAGTCTGCTCTGTCAATCTGATCAACGTGTACGTTTGTACCCAGTACAAAGTGTTCTCACAATATTATAAATCTACTAGCATATAATAATCCGTACGCTCTGTTGATTTATGAACATTGACAGTTTATTGACATCCAATTGACAGCCCCGAGTGGGGTTTCTTATTCACTTATATACTTGTGGTCGAATACATTATTTCCTTGATAGCGGTGTTCTCTTAATGTTCCTGTAACAGAACATAAAGAATCCCTTACGAACACCCCTATAACCTTCGACCCGGTCACTAACTTTTCCGCCAAACGTCTAAATCTGCATAACGCTTTCTCAAGCGTTAAACATTCATTGATACAATAAGATTCTTCTTATTTGTAACCATAACGCCAATAAACATTACATTACCCACGCTCAATCTACATGCGTCCCGCATGATTTATTTACAATTATAAAACAAAATTCATACACAAGCTGACAATGTATGTGAAGTTAGCAGCCGGTTCGTTATTCGATATTCAATATCCAACCGGCTGCTAGCAGTCGGTTCGATATTCAAAATTTAGTTGAAAATCATAAAAAATTAGATACTTGATCACATTAAAAGCATGATTTTCATAGTTAAGAGGACTGATAAGATACGTAGGAAATCGTTTAATGACCTCTTCAAGCTGTCGTAAGTTCTCGTTGTCCTCGAATATAAACCCTTTTCTAAGTTGCATATTTGTCTTTATGTAATATAGATTTTATCAATAAAACAACATCAAAGATGTACTTTTTATATTATATTTCTTAAAACGAAAAGAAAACCGATAACTCTAGAAACATTTAGAAATATAAATAGAAATATTTATCGAAAGCCGAAAAAGAAATATATATAGTGAAAACCTACCTGAGACCGCTTAAATGAGGGTGAGACCCCTGGTCTTCCAAAGTCCATAAAATTCAAATAAATCATAGACTGTGTATATATAAAGGTTGTATTAGAATGATTTTCCAGAATAATGTCATCTTCGATATCTACGGAGGGCTTAGATTGTCACTTTTCGGCTAAAAATTGTCAAAATTTTAGGACAAAGGGCACAGGACAAGGGTGAGAGCCCCTGATCTCTCAATCTTTCTAATATTATGCAGACATTTAGTTAATAGGTAGATACAAACGTGACTAAAAGGAATTTGGGTACACTTCCTGTCTTCTATGTTTACGGAGCGCCCAAAGTGCCAGTAGGATATTCAAAATATATAGTGAAAACCTACCTGAGACCGCTTAAATGAGGGTGAGACCCCCCTGGTCTTCCAATGTCCATACAATTGAACTAAATCATAGACTGTGTATATATAAAGGTTGTATTAGAAGGATTTCCCAGAATAATGTCATCTTCGATATCTACGGAGGGCTTAGATTGTCACTTTTCAGCTAAAAATTGTCAAAATTTTAGGACAAAGGGCACAGTGCAATGGTGAGA
The DNA here is from genome assembly GCA_017311375.1 of Mytilus coruscus. Classification (NCBI taxonomy): domain Eukaryota; kingdom Metazoa; phylum Mollusca; class Bivalvia; order Mytilida; family Mytilidae; genus Mytilus; species Mytilus coruscus. The sequence goes on from JAASAO010000387.1 coordinate 9,158, forward strand.
GCCCCTGATCTCTCAATCTTTCTAATATTATGCAGACATTTAGTTAATAGGTAGATACAAACGTGACTAAAAGGAATTTGGGTACACTTTCTGTCTTCTATGTTACGGAGCGCCCAAAGTGCCAGTTAGATATTCAAAATATATAGTGAAAACCTACCTGAGACCGCTTAAATGAGGGTGAGACCCCCCTGGTCTTCCAAAGTCCATAAAATTCAACTAAATCATAGACTGTGTATATATAAAGGTTGTATTAGAATGATTTCCCAGAATAATGTCATCTTCGATATCTACGGAGGGCTTAGATTGTCACTTTTCGGCTAAAATTGTCAAAATTTTAGGACAAAGGGCACAGGGCAATGGTGAGAGCCCCTGATCTCTCAATCTTTCTAATATTATACAGACATTTAGTTAATAGGTAGATACAAACGTGACTAAAAGGAAATTGGGTACACTTCCTGTCTTCTATGTTTACGGAGCGCCCAAAGTGCCAGTTAGATATTCAAAATATATAGTGAAAACCTACCTGAGACCGCTTAAATGAGGGTGAGACCCCTGGTCTTCCAAAGTCCATACAATTCAACTAAATCATAGACTGTGTATATATAAAGGTTGTATTAGAATGATTTTCCAGAATAATGTCATTTCATATCTATGGAGGGCTTAGATTGTCACTTTTCGGCTAAAATTGTCAAAATTTTAGGACAAAGGGCACAGGGCAATGGTGAGAGCCCTGATCCTCAATCTTTCTAATATTATGCAGCCATTTAGTTAATAGGTAGATACAAACGTGACTAAAAGGAATTTGGGTACACTTTCTGTCTTCTATGTTTACGGAGCGCCCAAAGTGCCAGTTGGATATTCAAAATATATAGTGAAAACCTACCTGAGACCGCTTAAATGAGGGTGAGACCCCTGGTCTTACAATGTCTATAAAATTGAACTAAATCATAGACTGTGTATATATAAAGGTTGTATTAGAATGATTTCCCAGAATAATGTCATCTTCGATATCTACAGAGGGCTTGGATTGTCACTTTTCGGCTAAAATTGTCAAAATTTTAGGACAAAGGGCACAGGGCAATGGTGAGACCCTGATCTCTCAATCTTTCTAATATTATGCAGACATTTAGTTAATAGGTAAATACAAACGTGACTAAAAGGAATTTGGGTACACTTCCTTCTTCTATGTTTACGGAGCGCCCAAAGTGCCAGTTAGATATTCAAAATATATAGTGAAAACCTACCTGAGACCGCTTAAATGAGGGTGAGACCCCTGGTCTTCCAATGTCCATAAAATTCAATAAATCATAGACTGTGTATATATAAAGGTTGTATTAGAATGATTTCCAGAATAATGTCATCTTCGATATCTACGGAGGGCTTAGATTGTCACTTTTCGGCTAAAAATTGTCAAAATTTTAGGACAAAGGGCACAGGGCAATGGTGAGAGCCCCTGATCTCTCAATCTTTCTAATATTATGCAGACATTTAGTTAATAGGTAGATACAAAGTGACTAAAAGGAATTTGGGTACACTTCCTGTCTTCTATGTTTACGGAGCGCCCAAAGTGCCAGTTAGATATTCAAAATATATAGTGAAAACCTACCTGAGACCGCTTAAATGAGGGTGAGACCCCTGGTCTTCCAATGTCCATAAAATTCAACTAAATCATAGACTGTGTATATATAAAGGTTGTATTAGAATGATTTCCAGAATAATGTCATCTTCGATATCTACGGAGGCTTAGATTGTCACTTTTCGGCTAAAAATTGTCAAAATTTTAGGACAAAGGGCACAGGACAAGGGTGAGAGTCCTTGATCTCTCAATCTTTCTAATATTATAATGTCATCTTCGATATCTACAGAGGGCTTAGATTGTCACTTTTCGGCTAAAATTGTCAAAATTTTAGGACAAAGGGCACAGGGCAATGGTGAGAGCCCCTGATCTCTCAATCTTTCTAATATTATGCAGACATTTAGTTAATAGGTAGATACAAACGTGACTAAAATGAATTTGGGTACACTTTCTGTCTTCTATGTTACGGAGCGCCCAAAGTGCCAGTTAGATATTCAAAATATATAGTGAAACCTACCTGAGACCGCTTAAATGAGGGTGAGACCCCCTGGTCTTCCAAAGTCCATAAAATTCAACTAAATCATAGACTGTGTATATATAAAGGTTGTATTAGAATGATTTCCCAGAATAATGTCATCTTCGATATCTACGGAGGGCTTAGATTGTCACTTTTCGGCTAAAATTGTCAAAATTTTAGGACAAAGGGCACAGGGCAATGGTGAGAGCCCCTGATCTCTCAATCTTTCTAATATTATACAGACATTTAGTTAATAGGTAGATACAAACGTGACTAAAAGGAAATTGGGTACACTTCCTGTCTTCTATGTTTACGGAGCGCCCAAAGTGCCAGTTAGATATTCAAAATATATAGTGAAAACCTACCTGAGACCGCTTAAATGAGGGTGAGACCCCTGGTCTTCCAAAGTCCATACAATTCAACTAAATCATAGACTGTGTATATATAAAGGTTGTATTAGAATGATTTTCCAGAATAATGTCATATTCTATATCTATGGAGGGCTTAGATTGTCACTTTTCGGCTAAAATTGTCAAAATTTTAGGACAAAGGGCACAGGGCAATGGTGAGAGCCCTGATCCTCAATCTTTCTAATATTATGCAGCCATTTAGTTAATAGGTAGATACAAACGTGACTAAAAGGAATTTGGGTACACTTTCTGTCTTCTATGTTTACGGAGCGCCCAAAGTGCCAGTTGGATATTCAAAATATATAGTGAAAACCTACCTGAGACCGCTTAAATGAGGGTGAGACCCCCCTGGTCTTCCAATGTCAATAAAATTGAACTAAATCATAGACTGTGTATATATAAAGGTTGTATTAGAATGATTTCCCAGAATAATGTCATCTTCGATATCTACAGAGGGCTTGGATTGTCACTTTTCGGCTAAAATTGTCAAAATTTTAGGACAAAGGGCACAGGGCAATGGTGAGACTCCTGATCTCTCAATCTTTCTAATATTATGCAGACATTTAGTTAATAGGTAAATACAAACGTGACTAAAAGGAATTTGGGTACACTTCCTCTCTTCTATGTTTACGGAGCGCCCAAAGTGCCAGTTAGATATTCAAAATATATAGTGAAAACCTACCTGAGACCGCTTAAATGAGGGTGAGACCCCTGGTCTTCCAATGTCCATAATATTCAATTAAATCATAGACTGTGTATATATAAAGGTTGTATTAGAATGATTTCCCAGAATAATGTCATCTTCGATATCTACAGAGGGCTTAGATTGTCACTTTTCGGCTAAAATTGTCAAAATTTTAGGACAAAGGGCACAGGGCAATGGTGAGAGCCCCTGATCTCTCAATCTTTCTAATATTATGCAGACATTTAGTTATGTGACTAAAAGGAATTTGGGTACACTTCCTGTCTTCTATGTTTACAGAGCGCCCAAAGTACCGGTTAGATATTCAAAATATATAGTGAAAACCTACCTGAGACCGCTTAAATGAGGGTGAGACCCCCCTGGTCTTCCAATGTCCATAAAATTGAACTAAATCATAGACTGTGTATATATAAAGGTTGTATTAGAAGGATTTCCCAGAATAATGTCATCTTCGATATCTACGGAGGGCTTAGATTGTCACTTTTCAGCTAAAAATGTCAAAATTTTAGGACAAAGGGCACAGTGCAATGGTGAGAGCCCCCTGATCTCTCAATCTTTCTAATATTATGCAGACATTTAGTTAATAGGTAGATACAAACGTGACTAAAAGGAATTTGGGTACACTTCCTGTCTTCTATGTTTACGGAGCGCCCAAAGTGCCAGTTGGATATTCAAAATATATAGTGAAAACCTACCTGAGACCGCTTAAATGAGGGTGAGACCCCCCTGGTCTTCCAATGTCCATAAAATTGAACTAAATCATAGACTGTATATATAAAGGTTGTATTAGAATGATTTCCCAGAATAATGTCATCTTCGATATCTACAGAGGGCTTAGATTGTCACTTTTCGGCTAAAATTGTCAAAATTTTAGGGCAAAGGGCACAGGGCAATGGTGAGAGCCCCTGATCTCTCAATCTTTCTAATATTAAGCAGACATTTAGTTAATAGGTAGATACAAATGTGACTAAAAGGAATTGGGGTACACTTCCTGTCTTCTATGTTTACGGAGCGCCCAAAGTGCCAGTTAGATATTCAAAAATATAGTGAAAACCTACCTGAGACCGCTTAAATGAGGGTGAGACCCCTGGTCTTACAATGTCCATAAAATTCAACTAAATCACAGACTGTGTATATATAAAGGTTGTATTAGTATGATTTCCCAGAATAATGTCATCTTCGATATCTACGGAGGGCTTAGATTGTCACTTTTCGGCTAAAAATGTCAAAATTTTAGGACAAAGGGCACAGGGCAATGGTGAGAGCCCTGATCTCTCAATCTTTCTAATATTATGCAGACATTTAGTTAATAGGTAAATACAAACGTGACTAAAAGGAATTTGGGTACACTTCCTCTCTTCTATGTTTACGGAGCGCCCAAAGTGCCAGTTAGATATTCAAAATATATAGTGAAAACCTATCTGAGACCGCTTAAATGAGGGTGAGACCCCCTGGTCTTCCAATGTCCATAAAATTCAACTAAATCACAGACTGTGTATATATAAAGATTGTATTAGAATGATTTCCCAGAATAATGTCATCTTCGATATCTACAGAGGGCTTAGATTGTCACTTTTCGGCTAAAATTGTCAAAATTTTAGGACAAAGGGCACAGGGCAATGGTGAGAGCCCCTGATCTCTCAATCTTTCTAATATTATGCAGACATTTACATGTAGTTAATACGTAAATACAAACGTGACTAAAAGGAATTTGGGTACACTTCCTGTCTTCTATGTTTACGGAGCGCCCAAAGTGCCAGTTGGATATTCAAAATATATAGTAAAACCTACCTGAGACCGCTTAAATGAGGGTGAGACCCCTGGTCTTCCAATGTCCATAAAATTCAACTAAATCATAGAATGTGTATATATAAAGGTTGTATTAGAATGATTTCCCAGAATAATGTCATCTTCGATATCTACAGAGGGCTTAGATTGTCACTTTTCGGCTAAAATTGTCAAAATTTTAGGACAAAGGGCACAGGGCAATGGTGAGAGCCCCTGATCTCTCAATCTTTCTAATATTATGCAGACATTTAGTTAATAGGTAGATACAAACGTGACTAAAAGGAATTTGGGTACACTTCCTGTCTTCTATGTTTACGGAGCGCCCAAAGTGCCAGTTAGATATCCAAAATATATAGTGAAAACCTACCTGAGACCGCTTAAATGAGGGTGAGACCCCCTGGTCTTCCAATGTCCATAAAATTCAAGTAAATCACAGACTGTGTATATATAAAGGTTGTATTAGAATGATTTCCCAGAATAATGTCATCTTCGATATCTACAGAGGGCTTAGATTGTCACTTTTCGACTAAAATTGTCAAAATTTTAGGACAAAGGGCACAGGGCAATGGTGAGAGCCCCTGATCTCTCAATCTTTCTAATATTATGCAGACATTTACATGTAGTTAATACGTAAATACAAACGTGACTAAAAGAAATTTGGGTACACTTCCTCTCTTCTATGTTTACGGAGCGCCCAAAGTGCCAGTTAGATATTCAAAATATATAGTGAAAACCTACCTGAGACCGCTTAAATGAGGGTGAGACCCCTGGTCTTCCAATGTCCATAAAATTCAACTAAATCACAAACTGTGTATATGTAAAGGTTGTATTAGAATGATTTCCCAGAATAATGTCATCCTCGATATCTACGGAGGGCTTAGATTGTCACTTTTCGGCTAAAATTGTCAAAATTTTAGGACAAAGAGCACAGGGCAATGGTGAGAGCCCTGATCTCTCAATCTTTCTAATATTATGCAGACATTTAGTTAAAGGTAGATACACACGTGACCGTGACTAAAAGGAATTTGGGTACACTTCCTGTCTTCTATGTTTACGGAGCGCCCAAAGTGCCAGTTGGATATTCAAAATATATAGTAAAACCTACCTGAGACCGCTTAAATGAGGGTGAGACCCCTGGTCTTCCAATGTCCATAAAATTCAACTAAATCATAGACTGTGTATATATAAAGGTTGTATTAGAATGATTTCCCAGAATAATGTCATCTTCGATATCTACAGAGGGCTTAGATTGTCACTTTTCGGCTAAAATTGTCAAAATTTTAGGACAAAGGGCACAGGGCAATGGTGAGAGCCCCTGATCTCTCAATCTTTCTAATATTATGCAGACATTTAGTTAATAGGTAGATACAAACGTGACTAAAAGGAATTTGGGTACACTTCCTGTCTTCTATGTTTACGGAGCGCCCAAAGTGCCAGTTAGATATCCAAAATATATAGTGAAAACCTACCTGAGACCGCTTAAATGAGGGTGAGACCCGCCTGGTCTTCAAAGTCCATAAAATTCAACCAAATCATAGACTGTGTATATATAAAGGTTATATTAGAATTATTTTCCAGAATAATGTCATCTTCGATATCTACGGAGGCTTAGATTGTCACTTTTCGACTAAAATTGTCAAAATTTTAGGACAAAGGGCACAGGGCAATGGTGAGAGCCCTGATCTCTCAATCTTTTAATATTATGCAGACATTTAGTTAATAGGTAGATACAAAGGTGATGAAAAGGAATTTGGGTACACTTCCTGTCTTCTATGTTTACGGAGCGCCCAAAGTGCCAGTTGGATATTCAAAATATATAGTGAAAACCTACCTGAGACCGCTTAAATGAGGGTGAGACCCCTGGTCTTCCAATGTCCATAATATTCAACTAAATCATAGACTGTGTATATATAAAGGTTGTATTAGAATGATTTCCCAGAATAATGTCATCTTCGATATCTACAGAGGGCTTAGATTGTCACTTTTCGGCTAAAAATTGTCAAAATTTTAGGACAAAGGGCACAGGGCAATGGTGAGAGCCCCTGATCTCTCAATCTTTCTAATATTATGCAGACATTTAGTTATGTGACTAAAAGGAATTTGGGTACACTTCCTGTCTTCTATGTTTACAGAGCGCCCAAAGTGCCGGTTAGATATTCAAAATATATAGTGAAAACCTACCTGAGACCGCTTAAATGAGGGTGAGACCCCTGGTCTTCCAATGTCCATAAAATTGACCAAATTATAGACTGTGTATATATAAAGGTTGTATTAGAATGATTTCCCAGAATAATGTCATCTTCGATATCTACGGAGGTCTAAGATTGTCACTATTCAGCTAAAAATGTCAAAATTTTAGGACAAAGGGCACAGGGCAATGGTGAGAGCCCTGATCTCTCAATCTTTCTAATATTATGCAGACATTTAGTTAATAGGTAGATACAAACGTGACTAAAAGGAATTTGGGTACACTTCCTGTCTTCTATGTTTACGGAGCGCCCAAAGTGCCAGTTGGATATTCAAAATATATAGTGAAAACCTACCTGAGACCGCTTAAATGAGGTGAGACCCCCTGGTCTTCCAATGTCCATAAAATTCAACTAAATCATAGACTGTATATATAAAGGTTGTATTAGAATGATTTCCCAGAATAATGTCATCTTCGATATCTACAGAGGGCTTAGATTGTCACTTTTCGGCTAAAATTGTCAAAATTTTAGGACAAAGGGCACAGGGCAATGGTGAGAGCCCTGATCTCTCAATCTTTCTAATATTAAGCAGACATTTAGTTAATAGGTAGATACAAACGTGACTAAAAGGAATTTGGGTACACTTCCTGTCTTCTATGTTTACGGAGCGCCCAAAGTGCCAGTTAGATATTCAAAAATATAGTGAAAACCTACCTGAGACCGCTTAAATGAGGTGAGACCCCTGGTCTTCCAATGTCCATAAAATTCAACTAAATCACAGACTGTGTATATATAAAGGTTGTATTAGAATGATTTCCCAGAATAATGTCATCTTCGATATCTACGGAGGGCTTAGATTGTCACTTTTCGGCTAAAATTGTCAAAATTTTAGGACAAAGGGCACAGGGCAATGGTGAGAGCCCTGATCTCTCAATCTTTCTAATATTATGCAGACATTTAGTTAATAGGTAGATACAAACGTGACTAAAAGGAATTTGGGTACACTTCCTGTCTTCTATGTTTACGGAGCGCCCAAAGTGCCAGTTGGATATTCAAAATATATAGTGAAAACCTACCTGAGACCGCTTAAATGAGGGTGAGACCCCTGGTCGTCCAATGTCCATAAAATTCAACTAAATCATAGACTGTGTATATATAAAGGTTGTATCAGAAGGATATCAAACTGGCACTCTGGGCCCTTAGGTTCATCCCATGGTCATCGAAGCGTCTAACTACTATATTGTCTTGTAGCTCTAAACAATTAATCTGACTCCATAATGACGTAATAAAAATCCCTTGCCCGATACCTCATTGTATTGTGGCCTTTGACCATCCGTCAGCCTTTGCTTAACTAGTTTAAGGTCCGAGTCATATAATAAACCGTACGATCTGTTGATTTATGAACATTGACAGTTTATTGACAGCCAATTGACAGCCTTGAGTGCCGTTTCTCATTCACTTATATACCCGTGGTCGAATTTGTTATTTCCTTGATAGGGTTGTTCTCTAAATGTTCCCCTAACGGAAAATAGATAATCCCTTACGAACACCCTATAACCTTCGACATGGCCACTAACTTTCCTGCCAAACGTCTAAATCTGCATAGCTTTCTCAAGCGTTAAACATGCATTGATACAATAAGATTCGTCTTATTTGTAACCATAACGACCAATACACATTACAGCACAAAGCGCGAACATTTATTTAGTTTTCGACGCTATCAATCAAATTATTTTTTCAAAATTCAACTCTTTAAGGTATGGAGAAAATCTGGAATCAGAATATTTTTTTGTCATCTCTTGAACACGATATTTTTAGGAAAAAACCATAACAACACCCCTCCTCCCCCTCCTTGGTCGTTCCCTACCCAAGGATTACTTTTCTATACTGATTTTTTTCTTCTTTTCTTTGATTGGTTGGATTTTAAGAGATTTATGTTTTCTGAACTCTGAAAGTACTCTCTTCAGCAGCATTACAGACTTAGGATGAACGACTGAAATCGATACGTCATAAGTTAGAATTCAAAACTATATGACACGACTTTATAAATAACATTTGTAATATGAAACACGACGAGCATGGTTAATTATATATATAACACGATAAGGTGGTGTTAACTTTTAAAAACTTAATTCAATCGTCGATGTCACTTGGACATACTTAGAAAGAATTTGATAATTATTTAAACTTTATTTAATAATTCTCGATAGCCATACAAATGAAATCTCTTGTCTCTTTAAACATGAAATACATTTACAATAAACAATTCCATAATATTTTATTGATCTATATTTTTACCTGTATTGTTAATTATTCAAAGGTGACCAATTGATCCATAAACATACCCATTGATAGCTATGGTCGCGATGTAAACAATGCTTTTTGTACTTAAAACAATGAAAAGATTTCGAAAATGTGCGATACATTTTGTGTACTTTAAATGGAAAGACAATGTAAATACACTTAACATAATTTGGTAAGTACTTTATCTTTGTTTACGTGATGAACATCTGTCTATTCTTCTTAATGTGTGTGTGTATTCAATAAGAAAAAAAGGTTGACTGAGGCGTAGTGTCCAGTGACCAGTATCACAAGTACATGTTTAGTTTGAGTAAACCGTTACAAGGTTCAATATAAGTCCTTTAAAAGAAAAGTATGTGTCAAATTCAGAGATTAATTAGTGTAAAGGGGAGCAGTACTAGGTACAATTGTTTTCAATTAATCCAAAGCTATAATTCATACATGGTTAGCAGATCGGAAATTTGTTAGGACAAGTCTGATAGATGGAAACGACACACCCCCTTTTTGTCCGATTTATTGAATAAAAAATATATTTATCACATTTGGATCACGTGATTTGGATATACTTTCCATTAACGAATAGCACCAGTCTGCCTTTCAATCTTTTTAATTCGAACGTAAAATACGGTATAAATTTCATGAGTCCGAAGCGCTTGTCTAGATTTACCTTCATCAGGAACGATCATAGACGAATATATGAAAGCCACGGATGTATAAGAACCGAAACATTCAAAGAACTATATGACCGAAAAGTACTAAAAATAGCCAAATCCATCGCAGGTAGGTGCCTGAGAGGGTTTAAACCTTACTTTCTTTATAATTTCAAAACTTCTAAACGGATAATTTTAGAAAGGTTTGTTATCAGTCATACCAGTACCGAAGTACTAACTACTGAGTATGTCAACAATTAGCCACATTTATGGTGTTAAAATAATACCTCTCGATTGTTTACGTTGTTTGATTGATTTGGTTCTTTTAATATCAGCAATTAATATTACATGCCTATTTAACAAGATCACGTGGTAATAACTTTTAAAGAGGGTGGGGATGGGGTTTATGGAATAGAGAATAATGTCCCCAAAAATCATGAAAAGAGAAATTTGAGCAAAACATACCGAATAGAGAATAATGTGTTACAAAAGAATAAAGAATAACTGTGAAAAAATAAGGAATAAGGTAATAAAATACTGATAACAGAAATGAACCTTGTATAGAATAACGAAATCATGTAATATCAAATAAATGTAAATAAATAGTAAAATGATTTTCATTACAATTTAAAAGAATACGCTGTTTAAAGATAAAGAAAAATGCCCCAAAGCATACAGAAAAGAAGGATCCCTCATTCAGACCCTCATAAGAAATGCATACATGTATAGTATTTTATACATATGAGGTAACAATGATAATAAACATGGATCACAAAAAAAAAAAAAACACTTACAGGAAAGTGGCGGTTTCAGAAATATTCATAAGAGGGGGCCAACTGACTGCCTAAGAAGGGGGCCCGCTCCAGTCATGCTTCAGTGATTCCCAATATAATCAACCAAATTTTCCCCACAAAAGTGGGGGCCCGGACCCCCTGTCCCCTCCAATAAATCCGCCTCTGCAGTACAACAGACCACACCAACCATCCGGGGAAAAATCAGACACACATGCAAACGTACAAATCATGATCGACATATCTACCATATAACCACTACAAACGATCCTGTAAGACTACATCTTCGTTTAGAATTTAAACAGGGGACAAGCTCGTTTCACATACTTATAATATCATACACTTACGATTTGAACATACTACATGATTGAAAGTTCGATCATTGCGATCAGCACCTTTTTAAGTCCTAACGCAGATCATAAACATTCAATTGTATTTTATAACACGATTTATTTGGCAAAACTTTCAGGAATTTTGGCTCCTCCATGCTCTTAAACTTCATTTGGCCTTTCTAACTTTTTTGATGAATCTTTTGTAGACGAAAAGCGCGTAAGGCGTACAAAATTCCAATTCTGGTATAAATGATGAGTTTATTTATATGCATTAAGTATCTCTCATAAACATGTATCCCGAACACTCACTAGCATACACGTGGCGAAACAATTTGTGTGTTCTTCTTTCGCCACTTATTTCAGAAACAATCGAGTGGGTTTTAATATCGTTGTCATCAACTTCAGGATCTGATGCCGAGTGTAGATTTTTATCAAGTATCCTTAGTTCTAGCACTGGTACTATCGTCTTGCAATTATAAGTTACGAAATAAAAACGTTAAGCAGGTGTGCGCCATCTCTCAGATCGTCCCTGCCAGCATGCTGTAGTTGATCTGAGGGATTTATATGATACATTGCATCCTTGTCCCAAGGGTCTTTAAATTTTGATGAATTTTAATTTTAATGCGCAATACATACATTGCAGTTGAAATTTTTCGTGTCTCAAATAACGTAAACTAAGTATTCAACGTTCCTTTTTTTTATATTGAATATCAATCTTTTCTTTTCAGTCTTGGTGTTAACCATTATTACCTCAAGATAGAAGACTCATGGAATTGACTAACCGCAAACAATGCCTTCTTGAGATACTAATTGTGCTGTTAGGTACCTGCCTTGTACACGGTAATGTTTATTTGTTTTCATAGACCAAAATACTAGAAAAATATTAAGAGAAATCTATACAAAACAGCTTACTTAAATTATGAACGAGATAAAGTAAGTGTTTATCAAACGGACAGTTTATAACTTAATAAAATGAATCGGAATCTACCTAAAGGTGAGCGAAATCTATGTTAGATAAGCTTGAAAAAAATACATTGAGTGTTTACGAAAACTGTGTTGGAATGTCAAAAGTTTATTAATTATGTCTCTTTGTAATCTTGCTTTTTAAGATTTGATTTTTTATAACTGTCATTGAAGGTTTAAATTACTAATGCTATAAATTTAATCTTTGCAGTTTCTGGAGATTGTGCAGGCTTAGTATCGACTCTTACTGCAGATTTTTACAGTTATAAGACCGTCACTACTGACGGTTATCCGTCAAATTATGCAAAGTAAGTGTTAACATATAAGCTTGGCAAGTTACCGCCATTTTTGGCTGTGTTCTCCACACGGGTTTCCACAATTATATAAGAATCCTAAATTAACCAAGAACCCTACAATTGGGAAAATTCGTTATTGGCCACATCGGTAAGTCTAATTTGCTAAAATTGTCACCGGGAAACAAGGGTGACCTCTAAGGTTGTGTAACAAGAGCCGGACTGAATAGCCTCTTGTTACTGAATCTGTGTGATGCACCTGATCACACAACTAACGAATGCTCTGAATAGCAATGACAACTCTGGGTCTGAAACTCTGGTGAAAACTAACTACTGAGACTCTGGAACTAGCGGTGAATAAATCAATAATTCAGCATGGAATACTAATACTTTTATTACAGATGGACTGTGTTCAGTGTAAAGTCCTGAGTCCAAATCTTGCTTATTAAAATTATAAACAAGTATTTATACACAATTGAAATGACAAGAATAAACATAACAAATAACAATTAATTTGAGTAATATTGTTCACTGACAAGATTAAACTATTTTTAGAACTTGAAGAATAAAGTTAATTTACTAATCTGATTATGATATTTAAAAACATATAATTATGAAAAAAGGTAAAATGTCACTAATTAGCTAACAGATTAAAACATGTCACTCAATGTCCAAACTGAGAATTAAATTGCATATCAAAGCATGTTGATTTAAGTCCTGTATATGAAATGTAAATAGAAACGAGAATATAAAATAAAATGAATTATAAAACACAGAGAATTGAAGTCTAAAATATCAAAATTGAGAATTTTATATTAAAGTCCAAAATAATAAACGAAGCTGCTTTTTCCCTGGTCACATATGCCTCTCCTCCCAATTAAGTCCGTCCTCGGACTTAGCACTATCTAAATCGGCCTCCTCTTCTGTTGTTATAGTGTCTGTTGTTATGATTGGGTCGCTGTTGGTTTTGGCGGGATACAAGATGGTATTCGTGGTTAAGGTCCTGAAGTTCAAAAGTCAACTGAGAAATCGAATCTGCTTGAAAATGTACCTTGGAACATAGGTCTGCCTTTTCTTTTCCAATGCTTGTTTTCATTTTCCAAACTTTGTTTCTCGTCCGAAAATTCACTGCAACGTAATGCAAACAGTTCATGTACCAGTTTAACGCACTTCTTTTCTTCCTCTAAACTGTGTTGCAATTTCTGAATTTGATGTACATATTCTTGTACGTCTACAGGCGAAGCACTTTCTTCTTTCTGTTGTTGAATGTTTTCAAGTTCTTGCTTGAACTGATCTCTCTCGGACTCTATAATCTGTTGGTTCTTTAATTGAAGTTTTAAGTCCTCGATGCACTTAGATATGTGACCAGGGAAAAGCAGCTTCGTTTATTATTTTGGACTTTAATATAAAATTCTCAATTTTGATATTTTAGACTTTAATTCTCTGTGTTTTATAATTCATTTTATTTTATATTTTCGTTTCTATTTACATTTCATATACAGGACTTAAATCAACATGCTTTGATATGCAATTTAATTCTCAGTTTGGACATTGAGTGACATGTTTTAATCTGTTAGCTAATTAGTGACATTTTACCTTTTTCCTAATTATATGTTTTAAATATCATAATCAGATTAGTAAATTAACTTTATTCTTCAAGTTCTAAAAATAGTTTAATCTTGTCAGTGAACAATATTACTCAAATTAATTGTTATTTGTTATGTTTATTCTTGTCATTTCAATTGTGTATAAATACTTGTTTATAATTTTAATAAGCAAGATTTGGACTCAGGACTTTACACTGAACACAGTCCATCTGTAATAAAAGTATTAGTATTCCATGCTGAATTATTGATTTATTCACCGCTAGTTCCAGAGTCTCAGTAGTTAGTTTTCACCAGAGTTTCAGACCCAGAGTTGTCATTGCTATTCAGAGCATTCGTTAGTTGTGTGATCAGGTGCATCACACAGATTCAGTAACAAGAGGCTATTCAGTCCGGCTCTTGTTACACAACCTTAGAGGTCACCCTTGTTTCCCCGGTGACAGATTAAAACATGTCACTCAATGTCCAAACTGAGAATTAAATTGCATATCAAAGCATGTTGATTTAAGTCCTGTATATGAAATGTAAATAGAAACGAAAATATAAAATAAAATGAATTATAAAACACAGAGAATTAAAGTCTAAAATATCAAAATTGAGAATTTTATATTAAAGTCCAAAATAATAAACGAAGCTGCTTTTTCCCTGGTCACAAAATTACAAAATTGTAGACGGAAAAAATAAAACCATTTCTAAGGCGTATTTATAAATAAAAATGGTTCAGTAACTACAATAATGAAAAATGTACGGAAACTTGTTAGCGCCACACAAACTTTTTTTTTATATTTCTTCCAATTTTCGTGAATAACGCTATTTTTGTGAAACATCGCAAACATAATACGCTTTTTGTAAAAAGCGGAATGACAATGACATAGATCAATAAAATTGTTACTTGGAACATAAATCGCATATGGAATTTTCACTCAAACATGAGGCGGAACCTTAGCCGAAGTCTATTCTAACTTGAACTACAAGTTTTTATATATGTACAGTCCCCACATGTTAAATATTTTCATGTTATAAATACTTTCAAAACACCAGTGAAAATAATTTTTATCCTATATGATATATTTTATCCTGTTGGACTAATTTTTGTCCTACAGGACTTAATTAGATTAATCCGGTAGGCATAATTTTATTTAAATCGTATTGGATATATTTTTCCCTTCAGATTTATCTTATCCTGTTTGCCGGCCAGATGTCTATTTCTCATATAGGAATAATTATGATCTTATGTAGCGACCAAGAATTAAAAAAATGAGCGAGTGCGGAGATTTAATTTAATTAGATTGTGATCTTATAGGATTATTTTTATAATTGAAAACCCGAAAGGAAAAACAATATATCCTATAGGATAATAGGACATTATTGTCCTAAAGGAGAACACATTATCCCTAAGAATTTTTAAATCCTATAAGAGAATAAATTCCTGTAGGTTATTTTTATAGGATTATTGTTGTATTCCGATATGAATAATTGTGACGCACAAAGTAGGTATAAGGTATAAACAAATTTTGTTCGGCATGTATTACCTGTACCATAACATACATTTTCGCCAAAGGAGAAGGGCCATTAGGAGGCTCTGTGGGCCCAATTTTTCTTTCAAAATAAATTAACCTTACGAATAGAAGCAATGTGATGAAGTTTTAGATTGGATATCTGACGTGAATCGGACGATGCAAGTGAGTTCAAAGCGAGATAACTCGAACTCATCTGCCTTTTTTGACCTACCTAAAAATATGATAACCCCGATCTGCACTCATATTTTTTTTTTTTTTTGCCATTAAGCCTATCTTTCTTCGATCTAATGGTTATGTTTTCCAAGTTTCAGTTTTCTATACTGCTTGAAATGTTTTTATTTCAGTTCTCTCACGTGTGAATGGAAGATCGACTCGGGATCAGCAGCGGACAAAATTGCAATGACTTACCTCGCCTTTAATTTAGAAACAGGCTTTGATAAGTTGACAGTTTATGATGGTAAGTTATATGTCTACTTGTTCACCTGGTTTAAAGATATAAATGAAAAGGCGCATTGCATTTGCGCCAATTTTTGAAAAACGCCAATGTACAGGTAATGGAAAATTTTTAACATCAGTTGTATCCTGAATACAAGACTCGTATAAGAAAAGTTGTAGAGTCTCTCCCAATTAAATAAGTAAGTGAGTTCATATTCATTTCTCATACAAAACTGAGAGTCACTTAAAGATATCAAATTGTATAGTGTTCATATTATGTTCGAGGTGACAAAATGGACATAAAGGGCTGTCTTAAACTTGCAGTGAGGTGAGAGTTTTTTTGCTCCGTGTTGAAGGCCTCACTGTGACTTTGAGATGAAGAACAGCAATTGAATCGCTGTTCCTTTGCTTTTTGTGTGTTTTTTCTGTGCATGTACTGGTTTTCTGTCATGGATGGATACCCCATATCCTTTGTTTTCTATTATAATTCATTCGGAGACCAATAGAGGAGGAAAGACGTTACTCGGTAATTTTTTAAGACCTCACACTTATGATATCTAATGTTTTGAAAAACGGAGACAAGTGATATAGATGTACTCAAAAAAGTTTACATAGCCATAGTCACAACAAATGTGAACATCAAAACCATTATAAAAGCATTGAATGATACAGTCATCCACGGTTTGGACCAGCAAAAAGTAAAATTTCAGGTTAAAAAAAATTAATCAGTGTTTTATGTATTCATTTTGGTTTATTGCTGAATGTGATTATGCTGAATATGATTATGCTGAATGTTATTATGCTGAATATGATTATGCTGAATGTTATTATGCTGAATATGATTATGCTGAATGTTATTATGCTGAATGTTATTATGCTGAATGTGATTATGCTGAATGTGACTATACTGAATGTGATTATGATGAATATGATTATGCTGAATGTGATTATGCTGAATATGATTATGCTGAATATGATATATTATGCTGTCAAAACTATGTTGTAATGTTACTAAAAATACATTCTAGAAATCCCTTATTTTACATTGTTCATGCTATAGTTGTTGATTAATAATATAACAATTGTTGCCTTTGGTTGAGGTCAATACTCTGTTATATCGACCTAGAGAGAAGCATATCGACCTCGAACTTCGTCATCAGTCAATATGCTTCTCTTAGGTCGATATAACCTCGTATCGACCTCATACAAAGACAATAATTGTATAATATATATATATATATATATATATATATATCTATTGTTTATACTTTTTACCTGTATTATTGATGCAAATGAAATATGGTTTGTGGCGCAAATGAAAGATTTTTTGGGTGCAAAAGCAAAGCACTGAAACGAAAACTATAATTATCAATTGAAAGACTTTCAGTAAATATATAGCCCATAAGAGCATTATGCAATTGATTTAATTTGTGATACTCTAAATATAAGGCTCCATGTGATTTGTTTTTCTCAGTCACTTGTAATATTGATAAAGATAAAGAAACCTGTAGTATTTTGAACTTGCTGCTGTTTAAAGGCAGATAATTGACATGTATTTTAGCTCACCTATAAAAATAAGAAGGTGTGGTATGATTGCAAATGAGACAACTCTCCACCAGAGACCAAATGACATAGAAGTTAACAACTATAGGTCACCGTACGACCATCAGCAAGCAATGCGTAAAGCCCATACCGCATAGTCAGCTTTAAAAGGCCCGAAATGACAAAATGTAAAACAATTCAGACGAGAAAAACGAAAGGCCTGATTTATGTTCAAAATAATGAAAGAAAACAAATATAATATACAGCAACAAACGACAATTACAGAATTACAGGCTCCTGACTTCGGACAGGAACATACAGAATGTGGCGGGGTTAAACTATGGGGTTAATTTGCTTGTGCGAAACCACCCCCTCATATGGGACAGTGGTGTAACAGTTCAACATAATAACAAACTATAAAAATCAGTTGAAAAGGGCTTAACTCATCAGTTGGATACAAAGCAGAAAAACATCATAGAAAAACAACCGGAAGTGGCAGGGTTTGTTTACATCCCCCACAACAAAAAGACACTAAGTACAGATCTGAGAGTACTCGCAGTTACCGACAGCTAGTTCAAAGCCAATGATAACAAATAATAATAAAAAAAAAAGAATCATGTATCTAAGACTTAAAGTCTATAAGGCCGATGTGAGCTATTGTCGTCTCTTGGCATGGGTCGTCATCATCGGTTAGTTCTTGATTTTCATTTTGAACTTTAAGTAATATTAGAAACGCAATTTAGTTAATATAAAGTTGTTTGGATTGCCTATTTTGTGACTTCTACATATAATGTAGGATGCAGTTTGTAATGAACCGTATTTCCATTAGTAGGTTCGATGTGAAAAACACGATAATGCATAGAATGTTTTTTAGACTTTTTCTCAAAGTTATATCAGTTTTAGGTTATAGTGCGTTGTTACATTGTAAGTTTACTGAATATAGAGATAGGTGCGATGTGAAACACATGATAATACCTAGAATATTTTTTGACATTTCCTCAGAGTTATATCCATTATTTTAGAGTTGTTGTTTAAATTCAATTGAAGATGAAATTCATTTTCTGATGGAATGTCCAGCATTCGAAAAACGACGACAGTTAATGTAAAATTCTGCTTTTAAATATGTAATAATTTCAAAAATTTAAATACAGAAAACAGATTTATTTCGCTTCCTTATTGTGACCATGATGAAATATTCAACGCTGTGGCTTTGATTTGTTTCAAATGTTTTATTTGAGAAAATAACTACTATAGTTAACTCCATATTGTCATAAGCATTATCATTATTGTTTCTTTACTTATGTCAATTTGTAATCATTATTATGTACAATGTACAATGACCTTTATGGGCCGATGATTTGTATAATAAAGTATTCGTATTCGTATTCATTTTAGGTGATAGTGCGTCGTCAAATTTGGGTACTAATATAGATACTGGAAGTCACGATGATAGATTTTACATATCGAGTGGGCGATACCTGTTTTTGAGGTTTACGTCAGACTATTCAATCACGTGGTCTGGGTTTAAAATACAGTATATCGCTATATCAAGTAAGAAAACGTGTTGTTATGTTTTTCCATATATATATATTTTTTTAAACACTCTAATTATTATCTTTGGCTTCCATTTTAGCTTTGATTTGAACTTCTTTTTCATCTTTACAACTTGTAGAAGGGTCTGGAAGGGGTTTACAGAATAGAGAATAATGGGCCGAATCTACAGCAAAAGGGACACAAAAAATAAAGAAAAAAGAAAAATTAAGGAAAAAGAATAAAGAACAGAGAACAATTGGGTGCTAAAATATAAAGAATCGAGAGTAATGGGCCAAAATATAAAGAATAGATAAAAATGACCTACAAAATTAGAGAATACAGAAATGGAGAAACCCCATAGACCCTCTTGTATACTAACAAAAATGTCAAAAATATTTTAAATTAAATTCAGTCGAACAGACAGCCAATTTAAAGATATTATTCATTTCTTTGTTCAAGTTGGTCTTGTAGCAAGCCTAGTCCTGATTCTATTGGTCCATGTTGTGTTGACGTCATATTCAAATTGTCCATCGTTCACTTCTGTTAGCATAATTTTTTTCTTCTTTATTTTCAGGCAGTATTATAAAACCAAACTGCGGTGAAACCATAACACTGGATGAAACAGCAGTAAATGCTGAAAAACAATATGCTTTAAATACCTTCGATCAGTCAATCACCACTTCCTTGTAAGTTGTTTGTTTTTTTTTTATTTCGGGGCCGGGATGGGGAATTTTTTTTTTCATGTTTTAGTCAGTATTGATGGGGTAGCTTTCAATCTTTTATGCCCAAACAATCAAGTGTGGACATGTTGTAGAGGAAACTTTATGTAAATCTTCTTTTTAGTGCTTTTCAATAGTTTCTAATCCATGTTGTAGCTTAAGAGCAAGCCGCCATTTTGAATTCATGAAACTTAACAAGATTTTAAAAATACATTATCAGTATGCATTGATATATTAAATAAAATCTGAAGAGCAAAGTCTAGTGTACACTGTTAAACTTATCAATGAAATCGACGTTAGGCTTGGAAATGCCTTTTGCGATTTTAAATAGGAATAACAGTACATGTTTCATATTTGAAAGAATTAGACGGAGGCCATTGTTTAAAGTCAAGTTGGTTTGTCCTTCAATTATATTAAAAAACAGTTCAGATGTAAGATTTTAGCTAAGTGTAAGGATACAGGAACGAATTTATATTTCGTCGGCGACGACGACGACGACGACGACGGCGGCAGCGGCGGCGTCAACAATGTATTAGTTTGTGATTAGGTCTAGTTCATGGTGAACCACTAGTGGTAGGTCAATGATATTTGGTATGGAGTTGTATTAGCATTGGCACATCTCATTACCATGGAAATTATTTGGCCCCGCCCCCTCAGTCAAGGTCTATTGACTTTGAAACTTTGCTTAGTTTACATGTTTTAGTTTGTGATTAGGTCAGTTTATGGGGAACCACTAGTGGTAGGTCAATGATATTTGGTATGCAGTTGTATAAGCATTGGCATATCTCATTTCCATGGAGATTATTTGGCCCTGCCCCCTCATTCATGGTCTATTGACTTTGAAACGTTTACTTAATTTTCATGTATCAGTTTGTGATTAGGTCAGTTTAAGGGGAACCGTTAGTGGTAGGTCAATGATAATTGGTATGCAGTTGTATAAGCATTAGCACATCTCATTTCCATGGAGAATGTTTGCTCTTTACCCTCAGTCATGGTCTATTGACTTTGAAACTTTTGCTTAGTTTACATGTATAAGTTTGTGATTAGGTCAGTTTAAGATGAACCACTAATGTTTAGTCAATGATATTCGGTATGCAAATGTATTGGCATTTGTAAGTTTCATTTCCATGGAGATTATAACCCACCCCTAGTTATGGTTCATTGACTTTGAAACTTTTACATAGATATAAGAAGATGTGGTATGAGTGCCAATGAGACAACTCTCCATCCAAGTCAAAATTTATAAAAGTAAACCATTATAGGTCAAAGTACGGTCTTCAACACGGAGCCTTGGCTCACACCGAACAGTAAGCTATAAAGGGCCCCAAAAATTACTAGTGTAAAACCATTCAAACGGGTTAACAAGTTCATGTTTGTGTTTAGGTTTGTTTAAAGCTAAGGAAAAGACTTATGAAAAGTCAATGGTATTTGGTTTGCAGTTGTATTAGCATTGACACATCTCATTTCCATGGAGATTGTTTAGCTCTGTACCTTCAGTCATGGTTCATTGACTTTGAAAATTTGCATAACTTACGTGTTAAAGTATTGCTATTTTAATTTCAACATTTGCATTATCAAAATAACAAATAGGCGAGACATATCTGTGTTAACAGTTTATTTGAAATGATAATCCAATACAGTGATTTTTCTTTTTAGTTATTCAACGTGTGAATGGACAATACACTCGTCTTCAAATGCCCAGTTCTCAATAAATATAGTATATTCAGACATCGATGATTTTTTATCGTATACTTGTGACCAGACAACGGAATACGGCTTATCAATATGGGAAGGTATAAGTTTATACCTAGTCATATTTCTTTAGATTCTACTTTCTGTTAGTATATACGGAGGCCAAGTTGTCTAAGTAATCCAGCTACAGTGAGCAATAGTTTTCGACACCCAGGTTGTATGGTCGAAACCCGCTCATGGCAAGACATGATTGATTCCAATCTTGATTGACTAGTACTATATTGGCAGTGTTCCTTCCAAACGTAGGTGGTTCTCTCCGGCTTTCTCCATCAATAAAAAAAAAATGACCACCATGATGCAGCCAAATGTGCTGAAATTGGCGTTTTACACCAACCATATCAATCAATCAACCAACAAATCAACCAATCAATCAAATAAGCAATCAATCGAGTATTTAAATTAGATCGAATATCTTTCTTGTCAACTTAACGATAAGTGTTTAATATTGTTGTTGATATTACCAGATATTCCCTTATTCTCCGTTCGTAATGATATCAAATGAATATGCATATAATTATCAGAACGATGTTTTATAATAAGTTCGTATACCTGGCCGATGAAAGCAGTGGTACACATGACCTTTTAAGATCAATGTTTAAACATTTACAAATTTACAAACATAATTTATTAAATATCATAACTATCTATAATCATTTTTGTTATCTTTACTAATAACAATATCTTTCGTCATCCAAAATGGTCGCCATTGCGGCGCTCAGTTTTCTTTTAGAATGAAACTGTAAGGAATCTAACATTTCCGTAAGCTGCCAGGTTATAAAGTATTTTGGTAATGTCCATTAAATCAAATGGTGTTTGTTTCAGATTCAACAATAACTTATCAGCTTTGTGGATTTTTACCGGATTCTCTTGTTTCTGTTTACGCATCTGGTGCAAATACGAATAAAATAAAATTCAAAGCCCCAACTATCAACGATATTGACAGAGGATTCATAATAACATTGAAATACCTTGGAACAAGTAAGCTATTGTATTAAAATATTTTCTTTGTCTGACCTTCTGACAATATTAAGTTCCTGAACGTGTCGTTGTTTTAAGTTCTTTCATCTTTCATTTAATATCGAGTACTTTTGAATTCTGAATTTAAATATGGTGACTGAATGCTTCAATTTGTTGACACTGTCAAGTAAATGATTTGGAAGGAAATCAGCGGAAATATATATTATATTCAAAGCCAGTTAATAATTAAAGCATATCTGAAGGCCAATTTTGATAAGTAATCAACTGACATTACTTAGAGGTACTCACAACACGCCGAGTAACTTCCTGATTTACAAAGCGTTAAATTACAAACTGTTGTTAATAAAGATATTGACCTGTCCGTTGATTTTACAATGTTGAATTACCCACTAAATGTTATCCACTACTAGTATTTGATAATGTTTTTTTAATATCCAATGATTTCTCTCTGTTCTAGGTGCTGTTGTCAGTAGTGCTATTCCCACATTGGCTAGCTCGTCTAGTTCGTGTGGTTCAAAGACAAATCCAACACGTCTCACAGCTGACAATGTTACAGTACAGTATGTCACTTCGCCGGGTTATCCAGGACAGTACACCAAGTAGGTTCAATGTATATGTAGGTCTGGATAGGGTTTACGGAATAGAGAATAGTGGACAAAAACTGCGAAATTATGGGCTTGAAAATTAAGAATACAGAAATATAGACCAAAAAATTAAAAAAAAGTGAACAATTGGGTGTTGAAATATAAAGAATTGAGAAAAATTACCCCTGTGTATACGTGAAGACCACAACATAACGTAACTACATGTAGTTCGATTAATGTTCAGTAACGCATATCAATCCTTTGTATCATCCATTGTTCATACACCAATGCACATTTCTAAATACTTCTTTAATTGTATACAATGCGAATAACACCTTATATATTTCGTCAGTGCATCCGAAGCGCTTTTCTGGATTTACATTAATGATGAATGCTTTTAGCCAAAATCTTGAGCCAAGGATGTTTAATTACCTCAGTACGTAAAGATGAGGGTGGTAAAGGGTTATTTTCGTGCAACGCGTTTTGCCATTTTTATTTCACGTGCAGCCGTGAAAAAGGTTCGTTATTCACCGTGTTTCGTGAAATCGGTAAAAAGATCAACGTGCAAGAAATTTTTAATTGTTCGTTCATCGTGAAATGGCAATTTTATTTCGCATTCTTCCGTGCAGATACCCCCTTTACGCCCCTCAAAGATCTATTTGAACCAAATTTATCAAGAACCATATGGGGTCCTCGGTTGGTCGAAGTGGCCCCGACTTTGACCAGGAGACAAATCATCGGATATCTCATCGGTTTGTCTGTTCCCGCCGATCTACCGGTGGTTTCTCCGAGCACTTCGGCTTCCTCCACCTAATAACAGACTTCCTGGTGTCCTAGCTTTCTCATGGTGTTGGGTTGGGGATTTTTCCTTTATGGTGGGTTGTACATATGCTAGTGACACATCTCCATTAATCCTGTTAGGGAGTGTTCATGGATACATGTACCACTGTACCTTCGCAGATTTTGAGGGAGCTCGAATAACGGAGGTATCAACCCGAACATATATAATTATACATTAGCCATTATATTAGTAAAATTTGCCTTAGGTAGTTGGAACCTTAGTTTCTCAAGGATTCTTTAATTGTACACAATAAAATAACACTTCATATATTTCATCAGTGCATCCGAAGCGTTTTTCTGGATTCACATTCACAGGAACGCTTTAACCCAAAATACTGAGCTAAGGATGTATAAATACCTCAATACGTGAAGAGATAAATATGACCAAAATTTATCAACAAAAATTAAATTTGCCTTCGGGACTTGGAATCTTAGTTTGTAGAGGGATTCTTTTAATTAATCAATAACGGAAAATAAAAAAAAGATAATTATGTTATAAATCATTCAGAACCGAATTGCTGAATATGAGATGTGGGACAACAATTCACAAAGGCCAAACAACACGAAAGTTAACAACTACGGCCTTCAATATTAATTAAAAACGATACAGTATAGTAAGTTATGGAAGGCCCGTGATAACAAACTGTGAAATCAATAAAAGGAAAAAAATACTTTCTACATATTATATCACTAACAGAAAAAATTATATATGACAGACAGCAACCAATGACAACAACCCAACAACAGTTTCCTTGCCTGGCGCAGGTATACAAATAATGTGGAGGCATTAAACCAGATTTCGAGCTCTCAATTTTTAACCGGGACAGTACAAACTTAAAATAATTCAAAAAGGATTTGACTTATTAGGTAGGAACTAAGCACAAATCAATTGATAAAAAATGACAAAAAGCGACAAATTTAAGTACCGATCGTAGAGTACTCTAAGTTACTGAAAACTAGTTCAAAGACCAATTTCAACAACATGTACTAGTAAACAGACAATAGTTTCAGAGATACCTTTGTTTTTCAGTAATCTTGAATGTTGGTGGATTATCACTGCTGCTACAGAAGGAGTACAGATATTTCCATACCAGATAAACACTGATGGTACTGATACCTTAACAATATATGACGGTAAGAAGGATGTATTTTTGTTTTTATCTTACTTCCTATACGTTTCTAAGAAAATCATTGGTTGAAAGCGTCCACATGGAGACCATGTGAATTTGAAATTGGGTTAGTAGGCGTGGTTTATTTTTTGATACACGATTAGTAGTGTTTTACGTCCCTTTATAAAAACAACCCGGCGTCCAGGAAAGATCTGAAACGTTTCACCTGGATAATAGACAGATGTAGAAATTGATGATGAACGATTGAAATAAATGCAAAAAACACATTGTCAATCATTGGAAAAACCATACTCTAATATGGAGGTGAAACTTGAAAAACAACAAAACAAAATGCTTGAAAACCTTCAAGTCTTCATCATCAACTCTCTGGGGAGCATCCTTAACATCAGATGGTATGAGAAGATATCGAACCAAGATTTGTTGGAAAAGACAAACCAATTCCTAATTGATGAAGAATTAAAAAAAATAAGAAAGTGGAGTTGGATAGGGCACACACAGAGAAAGCCAAATTACAGCATTACAAGGCAACCTTACAGTGGAACTCACAAGGAGAGCATAGAAGGGGAAGACTAGGATACACATGAAGAAGAAACGTTGCAGTCGAGATGGAGAAAGAAGGGTACAAAGGCATGATCTGTAGAGGCTAGAAAAACATAAAAAGGTGGAGGAATATCGTTAGTGGCCTATGCTCCACCAAGGGGCAACATGATTAAACAAGGAATATGTTGTAAGACTGCAATGAGATTATCACCCTACCTTTAATCCTTGCTATATCATAGTTAATGTATTTTGGTCAAATATTTGCTTATCCGACACGAGGAGGGGTTTGGAAATGAATAACCCTGACATGGTAAAGGATGTACAAAAGTAAGGGGTTAAAATGCATATTATGTTAGAAAGCACGTTATTTGTGTGCATGCACAAAATTTATGTGCAGCCTAGGAACGTGCAATGAATTATCCGTCCTAAATAAATCTCATCCACCCTCTACTCGTGGTCCAACATGTTTAAATACTTTGAAAGTCAGTCGCTTAGTTATATTTAATTCAGAGATGTGATTTCAACGGAGCAATTTGTTTAACTTGTGAAATTGTTTTTTTTTTACCTTTTATTTTGTTAATTTTGTTCAGATTAGTTTTCGTTTGTTTACTGGCTGTAATAATACCTTATAAGAATTACTTCCCAAGTGTTTAAATAATTTGATGTAATCAAGTCATTACGTGTAGCTGGATACTTTTATCATTCTTTTTTTTTCTTCTCTATTTCGTGTCGAATGTCCAGTTCCATATCAACGTTAACTCTTTCATTGAATTAAATTTATTTATTTTTAAAATTTATAGGACCAAACTCAGGATACATTTCTCTTGCGTCGTATTCAGGAACTTATAGTTCATTGTCTTCATCTGTGCTGTCCACTGGAAGTAGCGTCACAATCAAATTCGAAACTGACGGATCAACAACAGATACTGGATTTTCTATTGGTTATTTGGAAAATGCAACAGGTGAGATATGTTCTTTTTTATAGCTTGAAATATCCAGTTTTTTTTATCTTCAAGTAAATATACCACACTACACCCTGTAGCATGAGCGCAGTTTTATACCCTATAAAACAAGTTTAGAGAGGTACTATTGGACGATTCTTCAATCGCGTGTCATTTTCTCACAAAACTTGAAATAGAAACATTGAAGCTAAATTAATTAAAATGTGGAAGTTATCTAACTTGCATACGAACGCAATTTTAGATGATTCGTCTAACTTATAACCAACCAAGCGGGTCATTTTAATAGTAAATCTATTTTCGCAGTACATGTACGTTGAAAGTGATTCAAAGAAGAAATGGCCTAACAGTAAGAAATCGATCTTAGGATAAACTGCCATAAAACATGATCGAGAATGGAAAACAAAATTTTATAGGTATTTTAACGGTAGCTTTTAATTCGTCAGTACTAGTATATGTATGCTCTCATTATTTATTCCTTCAACATATCGAATTGCAACCTAACTTATGTTTGGCATTGAGCGTTCCTGATGAAGATAAATCCAGAAAAGCGCTTCGGACGCATGAAATTATTAAACGTGTTGTTTTCAATTTTTTACATCACTGGGTCGATACCTCTGCTGGTGGACTATCAGTCCCCGAGGGTATCATCAGCTCAGTAGTCAGTACTTCCTCAGGCAAAGTTGACCTTAGATGAATTTGGCTATTTTTTTTAGGTATTTTTGTCATATAGCTCTTCAACTGTTTCGGTACTTATACATCCCTCGAATTTCAAATGTTTGGCATTGAGCGTTCCTGATGAAGGTAAATCCAGAAAAGCGCTTCGGACGCATGAAATTATTAAACGTGTTGTTTTCAATTTTTTATGTGCGCACATATTACAAGAAGACGACCCAGTAAAATTGTGAAGTCAATTGAGTTCAAAGACATGATCATTGTTACTAATAAAGTTTTTGTTTTTGACAATATTATTGAGAGAGAGTAAAGGTTAAAGAAACATTGGACATATGTAAAATATGAAAACAAGACGTTATAAATTTCATGCGTCCGATGCGTTTTTCTGAGACAACCTTCACCAGGAACGTCCAAAGCCGAATAATTGAAAGGCAAGAATGTATGTGAGTTTGCTCACGAAAGTTTGTTTATTTTTTCTATTTTTTGTGTTGGTGTGTGTGTATATTGTATTAACTTCTACCACATGTCTTCATTTTTCAATATCCAGAGTATTATGTTTATTCATTCAACAGTTATTCCAACTTGTGTACCAACTGGTTCTGTATTTTTGAATGCTACCAGTAATGAACAAAGTTTACAGTCACATGCAGGTTATGGATCTTCTTCTTACTCGAAGTAAGTTATACCAGTATTCAGTGTTATCTTTAAATAATTTAATTCTGGATGTAACGCGTATTCTGATTTGTTGAAATTGTTTTGCCTATCAGCTCATAGATATAATTTTGCCATGTGACCATGACGTCATCAACGTTTTTCTTGATTTACTCCGGCTTGAAGTGGAATTTAGAATTAAATTATAAGGAATGACTACGCGGGTTATTCAGTGTGCACCACATTTTCATGTTATTTCTTCATAGACAGAAAAGTATTACAGTCATTCCTTAAATGTCGTTTGCAAAACGATTATCTAGGAGATCTAGGATCTAGGATCAAACTGACCTTTTCAGATCAAAATTGATTTACTAGTGCTTGTGACGTAACCTTTGATATACACTGGCGATATTGGTTTTCCCATAATGCCAGATTGTAAAACGCTTCGACGAATTCAAATAAATAAACCGAGAAATAAGATATCAATGGGGCAATACACAAAATAACAAAAGTTGGAGAACGTTTAACAACACCATGGCCGAAAAGTAATGAAATAGTTCACAAAACTAGGAGTTGACCAACAAAGACTCCGACAAATGTATGGATAAACATAGGTATCTAGAATGGTCAGAAAGTAATGGTCCATAAGGGATAAGATGTAAAACTCATCAAAGATACCAGGGCCTTTTGTCATAACACTTTAATCAGTACTCGGAGTACACATTGTGCTCGAACAACAAATCCAGCATTTTGATTGGTTGAATTCTGAGTCTGAGAACGATAATTGTACTCCATGTTTTTATGACCGCAAGGCCCGGTCTAACTTACTTGGAGAAAAAATACTACAAGTAGTATTCTATGAAAATATCAACAGTTTGCAAAACACTACTGGGAAAACTTAAGATTAAGCATCGCGACCCAACCATGTGCTGGAGATTAACACATGTGTTCCAGAAAGGCATACAGATCCTGCTCCACATTTGGAACTGTTGTGTCCAATAATCATATGGTCTAACGAAAGAACAAATTCGATTAAAATGATTCCAGTCTGTTGCACATTTATGAAGCGTGATATAGAAAAATAATATTTTATAATAAAAGAGTGTATCGAATTAAATATAACGTTCTTTAACAATTATGCATAGTCAAACAAAACATGTTTTAGTAATCATTCTTTTATACCATTACAGTTATTTAGATTCTTATTGGCTGATTGATACAGGACCATCTCCAAACACAATTAACATCAAGTTCGCTTCATTTAACATAGAATCCGCCACTTCCTGCCAATATGATTATGTCAAAGTATATGCAGGTAAGTGTAAACATAAGTTAATTTTTAAATCATAGAAAAGTTTAAGTCTTGGTCGCTTAAATTCTTCATTTTTAAAAGAATTATTCACTAAAATTAAAAACATAATGGCTTCGGACTTTTTAAATGGTTTTCACAAAAGTTTACAATTTAATAACTTTAAAAACAATGATTCAAGTAGGAATTTCACATACAAAAACATCTTTAATTTTTGTTATTTCGTTTATTCTGTCTGGTTTCCTTATTTAGATATGGAGGTCCGGCGAACTTAAATGTTGAGAATATAATAGGTGCCACATTTAAGTAGTATATGCTTATAAATGCATTGATAGAGGATCTGAGATCACACCCGGTTTTTGATGGTGTTTGTGTTTCTCAGTTTTTATTTTGGTCATGGTATCGGCAGTTTTAATTAGACTTAGTATTTCCTTCGTTTTTGTTTACTTTCTTGTATAAAATTTTCATGCTGTTTAATCCTTATTCCCTTAAATAACAGTTCCCATAATGTATTGACGGTTCGTGATGGAGAATTTTTTTTCCCAGCGAAGTACCCATATTTTTTTTCATTGCTTGACATATTCTGCCACAAAGTTCGTTAGCATTATGAAATTATAATTCAAGCTTTACATTATAGTAGCATTGTTTTGGAAAGACGTGATTTAATGTATAAATTCAACAAACGAAAACATTACACAAACACAATTTACATAACTCCATAACCAAGTAACCTAATAGGACCCAATTTGTAATTGAGATTGTCTTGAGAAACCATGCAATCGTTTTAGTTGTTATCTCATTCTTTCATATTTCCAATTTACGTGAGAGCTCTTGAGTTTAAGGTTACGCCCACTAATTAATCAACATTATTTTTACACTGTTCGTATATTTTATGTTAGCCGACGACTATGTTTAAAACAAAAATACAAATTGTCGGTAGTTGACATAATTTATAGTCTATATAGATAATTTGATAGAAATATGTAAATATAGATTAGTATCAAATGATATACATTTGGAATAATCATGGATATTTAATATTTTATAAGTATTTACCTACTAGAAATCAAAGTTTTCATTGCGCAAATTGCAGCAATATGACGTAAAATTGATCTGACGGGAAATGACAGCACGTTCATTTCAATAGACAATTTCTGTAGATGTTTTGTGTTGACATTATCATTCAAAATGTTTATTACGTATACTTCGTATTCTTAAAAATCAAACGAAATGAAAGCAAGTGACGATCATGTTTAAAAATGCGCTACCTCGATTCGTGTAAAATGTGACGGTCGTCAGCTTTCAATTCGTATAAATTATAAAAAAAAGTGTTGAATTCTATCATAACATTTTGCAAATTTTTGACTAGGTGCATGTGTTGATGAAGATAATAGAATACAGTTTCTTTGTGGAGAAAAGACAGATCTGTATTTTAGCAGTACTCAAGGAAGATACATATTAATTCATTTCCATTCAGATTATTCTGTGACTCATAGTGGTTGGGAACTAGAATATTACACGTCAGGTAATACATTTTTATGTACGGTAACCTTATGACTGATGATAAATGGCATTGGCGAATAGAAAAGGGGAGTCAAAATGTATTGCACAAGTACGTATATCATCAAAAAGTTTAAATCGGAGAAAATTAGTTTATTACTTCTACTTTTTTTCAGGTTTCTCCATTCCCTTTTTCGTTTACACTTTTTTTATATATTTTCCTGTTGACTTATTTTTTCAATGAATTTCTGATTAAATAATTACAAAATAATGACAGTTTTCAAACTTTTGTAGCAAATATAAAGCTTCGCATTGTACCGTGATAATTTTCAATTTCTTCATTGAAAGGTAACAAACGGTTGTGCGTTGAATTAACGTTTCGAGTTGTTATCAACAATTTTGGGTTGATGTCTCCCACTAAGCATTTAAATTGTACATTAGACCCCGATTCCTAAGTTAAGAGTTTTAATAGAGCAATATTGACTGAGGCCGAAGCCCGAGTGTAAATAATATATTTTTGTCTATAATAATTAAACTTTAGTTCGGTCGATACTAAAGGCTATCCATGCATCATTACATAATAAACCAAGCCTGTGAGAATGTACAGATTAATGATATATGCATGTAATACATGAACCAATATGCGTTCGCCATTAATGAAATATCATATGTTCTTTAAGCCCGAATAATGTCGTTTTTGTAAGTTAATCCACTATATACACTGCTTGATAAAGGGATTAAATTTGGACTTTTCACTTGAAATTTGAACATCTACGTACACAGTATATCATATTTGTTTTTCGTTCATTAATTTGTACACAAATCAGGACGTTAGTTTTCTCGTTTGAATTGTTTTACATTTGTCATTTCGGGTCTTTTATAGCTGATTATGCGATATCGATTTTACTCATTGTTGAAGGCTGTACGGTGACCTATAGTTGTTAATTTCTGTGTCATTACTGTGTCATTTGGTCTTTTCTGGAGAGTTGTATCATTGGCAGTCATACCACATCTTCTTTTTCAAAGTATGTTCCTGAGGAATTTCAACCAAAGATCAAAAACATAATCATCATCTGTCTTGCATAGGGTTTTTATTCCTCAGTCTTCGGTTTATATTAAGATTTATGTAGACAGTTGCTTGTATTATTTCGTTGTTTTTGTCATGATTTTGTTGATACCTCTTCGACTAAAGAGTTTTGTATATCCCTTTGGTATCTTTTACCTCTTCTGTTTTAAAGCCTGGTATGTATGACGAGTTTTACAATATATATATAATAGTATGTAATCAAAACATGTGATTTACCTTTAAATAATGATAATTCAACATACGTCTCGTTTTATTCCATTCTCTTGTGCATGTCTCGTTTTATTCCATTCTCTTGTGCACGTCTCGTTTCATTCCATTTTCTTGTGCACGTCTCGTATTATTCCATTTTCTTGTGCACGTCTCGTTTTATTCCATTCTCTTGTGCACGTCTCGTTTTATTCCATTCTCTTTGTTTTATTCCATTCTCTTGTGCACGTCTCGTTTTATTCCATTCTTTTGTGCACGTCTCGTTTTATTCCATTTTCTTGTGCACGTCTCGTTTTATTCCATTCTCTTATGCACGTCTCGTTTTATCCTATTCTCTTGTGCACGTCTCGTTTTATTCCATTCTCTTATGCCCGTCTCGTTTTATTCTATTCTCCTGTGCACGTCTCGTTTTATTTCATTTTCTTGTGCACGTCTCGTTTTATTCCATTCTCTTATGCACGTCTCGTTTTATTCCATTCTCTTGTGCATGTCTCGTATTATTCCATTCTCTTATGCACGTCTCGTTTTATTCCATTCTCTTGTGCACGTCTCGTTTTATTCCATTCTCTTTTGCTTTAATGTTAAATGGGCTCCCTTTCAATCTTTTTTTTAAATGCTACATTTTTAGTTATTGCAAATAGTAGACAAACACGAACATTAACCAAAAAGATGAAAATAAGAAAAAAGTCTAAAATATCGGTGTGTGTGTACTTTACAGCTAGGCATGAATTGAAAATAAGATGTACCATCATGATGTTGTCGGTTCACATTTAAATTTGTTATTGCTTAAACAATATTTTGAGACACAATATAACTATTTATGAACAAAACTACCAAATAATTAATCAGCGTTTTGCGTACTTTCAGATGTGCAGACGGAACAAGATTCATCCGAGGGTAGCAATGGTTGGAAAATTGGTCTAGGTGTTGGTATTCCGATTCTCATTATTTTCTTCTGTAGTTGTTGTAAACAGAAAACCAGTACTAAACCAACGAAGACTTCTCCAACAACTACACATTTTCAGCAGCAACCACCTGAAAGGAAAACATTCCCAAGTCAAATTGTCATAACAGCACGGCAACCAAAAATCAAACCAGAATATATAATTGACACATGGAAGCGCCAACAAAAGAGAAACCTCCTTCAAAAAGCCATAGATGCACGTCAGTTGAAGGGAACAAACAATGTATCTAACGGATCTGAAACGGAAAACACATCAAAATCTAAATCTAAAATTTCAAATCCTTACAAAAATCTACCTCCATTACAGCACCATATAGAGCAAAGAAGTCCACCTCCAGATTATAGTGAATTCGAAGAAGAACAAAAGGAGGATTGTGTAGCTCCACCAACAAATACTGATCAAATAGTCAATCAAAATCAGGAAGAAACATATACAAGTGACCAGTCCCTACTACAGATTGATCCAAATAATGTCCCACCTCCTTTTGAATATACCATGCCACCTCAGCTAATGTCATGATGACTTTTTTCAATTAGTTTTACCTTTTAAACTTTCTAGCACTCGAAGGTGATATTTTAGAAAAAATAGATTTCAGAAAGCTGACAAAACTTTATCATGAAGTTAGTCACATTTAACCAGAGGATATCATTTGAAGACTTTATGAAAGAATAATCTTAAAACATTGTTAAATGAGATAATTGGTGCACACAATAACAGTTTGTTTTTTTTCGCCCGGACAATCAAAACCTTTACTTCGTCTTTGTAATTTACGTATTTGAATATATGTTTTGACAATCCTATTTGATTAAATAGTCACAAAGTTGGGGAAAAGTTGTTGGTTATCAAAACGTCTAACGAGATCACCCCGGTATTTGGTTAGATTCAAGTTGCTACGTCTTTAGTTTTCTATGTTGTGTTTTGTATACTGTTGTTTGTCTTTTGGTCGTTTTGTGTTTTGCCATTGCCTTGTCAGTTTGTTTTTGACTTGTGAGTTTCAATATCCCTTTGGTATATTTCGCCTTTTTCTAAAATTAGTAAGGCTCTGATCAAGGCAGAATCTAAATAGCGTGGTATCAGAATTTTCTACACATAAACATATACAATATGTGTTTTGTGAATACAAATCATTCAAGCTTACAATCCTGAGCTTACACGTTAATGAATTAAGACTGAAATAAAACTTAATCAATCTGGTGCATTTGAAGCGCTTTTCTGGATTTGCCTTTATAGCGATGGTCAAAAAAAGATATTTAAAAGCCTAAAATGTATAGATACATCAGTATGTGGAGTGAAATATGACCAAAAGGGACCTTAAAAGAGTAGTCCTTAAATAAAGCATTATAAATTTGGTAAGTACCACAGGACAAGACTACTCAGCTTGAGTTCCCCTTGGAGACTACACCCACCACCGACCAGTGCTGGCAAATGAACATAAAAGTTATAAACTTGGTATGTGACGGACTTTTAAGATGAGATGTCTCAATATTCTAAAACATGTATACTATCTTCAGTTTAAAGACTGATTGATTATAATAAAAAAAGATGTGGTATGATTGCCAATGAGACAACTATCCACCAAAGTTAAAATAATGTGGATGTAAGCAATTATAGGCAAACTTACGGCCTTCAACAATGAGAAATTCCATACCGTATAGTCGGCCAGAAAAGGCCCCGACATGAAAAATATGGAACAATTTCTGGATTTGCTTGTTAAACAACATAATAACATGAAATTGCTAATATTTCATATATTTTCTTAAAGAAAAAAGTTTTCAATTCATTAAAAGGCGGTCTTTTAATGCTTATTTACTATTACAAAGGCGATTATATTCTACCGGCACATGCCCTGGAACGCAAATTAGTACTTTGAATAATAATTACAACATATCATGCATTGTTGCCCTAAAATATATTCGAAGGTTTCTATATTAGTCGTCTTTGGTAATATCATTACATGCAACTCGGTTTTCACACACCTTGTAAGACTGAACATATACACCACAGTAAAGAAAATATCAAAGCAACGATTCAGTATATGGAAATGTGATGGTCAGTAGCTATATATAAATTTCAGTTATTTTGTTTTGTTGTTGTTACAAGAAGAAGACAAATATACATTAAATCATTTTTAGCATCGAGCACTTCTTCAATTTCCTTATCGAAAACTATCCGAATAATCAATACGGTTTTAACTGAACGACCACTATATGTTAGGCCAGAATATATTAGGTGAAAAGCAGCATTTATAAAAGCTCTAGATTCTAGTATATAATTTATCTACAGAGTATGAAACTGAATTAACAATTTGATTGATAGTGATCCCATATGATTGTTGCTGTCAAATAATGAGTCATGTGACTCGATGTTTAATATTTTTCAATCATTTAAGAACAATACACATTGCTTCTTGTATTAATGTAATTACTGTTATCAATGTTAGTAGGTGTTCCTGAACAAATGATGATCATTCAGTGGTTTGTATATACTGCTTGTTGTTAGAATGTAGTTTTAGTAAATTACTGCGTTGATGACAAAGTTCAATTGAAATAATATAAAATAATGGTCTCTTCATAATCGTAAAATGGAAAAAAAAATTTGAAAAGAATCATGCCAATCAGATGTTCACATTATTTCGTAAATATTTTGGCAGACTTCACAAAAGAATTTGCCAAAATTAATTAATCCAGACTAATATTTTAGGTGGTTTGAGTGATTTGACGATATTATAATTTCGTATTATTCTAAACCATTCATAGTAAGTTTGTTTAGGTCATAAAGTTGACATTGTTGCGCAAATCGAACCTACTGAATCTAAAAGTAGAATAACAAAAATACCGAACTCCAAGGAAAATTTAAAACGGAAAGTCCCATATCAAATTGCAAAATCAAAAGATCATGCACTTCAAACGATTTGAAAACAACTGTCATATTCCTGACTTGGTACAGGCATTTCATTATGTAGAAAATTGTGGATTAAACCTGGTTTTATAGCTAGCTAAACCTCTCACTTGTATGACCGTCGCATTTTATTGACAACAATGTGTGAACAAAACAAACAGACATAATAGGTAAAAATGTCAAAAATAGGGGTACAGCAGTCAACATTGGGTTATAATCTTACTCACTATAAAACAAACAAATATGTCAAACAAAATGGCATATAGACAAAGCTCATAAGCAAAAATGAAAGACAAGACTACAAAAATGACCACAGCACAATAAGACAATGGCGGGATGTATAAATACCGAGCCACGCCAAAAGGATTTTACCAAAATGGACTAAACAGTAAAGG
Organism: Mytilus coruscus; assembly: GCA_017311375.1. Taxonomy (NCBI): domain Eukaryota; kingdom Metazoa; phylum Mollusca; class Bivalvia; order Mytilida; family Mytilidae; genus Mytilus; species Mytilus coruscus. The sequence continues at coordinate 45,494 of JAASAO010000387.1, forward strand.
TTAATAATTTACAAAGACAAATAAAGAACACTGCAACACGTAATTAAGATGATAAACGACGTCAGTACCTATAATCTATACTTCAAGACCATCATGTATTATTTGTGAAGTTGATACGGAATATTTATCAACAAGGTCTTGGTATCTTCCGTTGAACTTTTTAGACGTTCTTTGACATAACCCTGGTTCATCAACTTTCTGCTCATACACTAGTGATGTTTTATAAAGTCTGAGACGCACTGCAAGCTATTTAATACTGAATTAGTTGGGAAATGTATATCCCATGTGCAGGTGAAGTTGGTATATTGCTACTAAGGTTGGGGAATTGATAATTTCTAAATTAAAATCATCTCGTTTGTCATAGTTTCTACGACCGCTTATGTCAAATTCGAGTTATAAGTCTGAAAATTAGGCGGAGAAAGCACTGTCTGTTGTTTCCTTAATTTCTAGTTCTGGAGGATGTATTAATGGAACCCAATCAGAAAGGTTTGGATTGTTAATGGAAAGAACATCATCAATATATCTGAATGTAAAATTAAAGGATCTGGCCTTTTGATCTTGTTTTTGACAAATGTCTGAAGGAATTCCAACTCATATGAAAATAAGAAGAGGGCGGCAAGGAGAGGTGCACAGTTCGTTCCCATAAGAATGCCGACAAGTTGTTGAAAAAGTCTACCTCCATATTCAACAAATATGTTGTCAATAAGAAACTCCAGCATACTGATCACTAATTGTTCCTCTGTGTAGCATTTTTTTACCTTTTTGTTTTACTGTTAACAAAATTAAACATCCACATATGGTTAATACCACTACGCGAGTTACCAATTTCATAGTATTTCTGAAGACACTCTTTTGCTTCAGACAGAATGTTTGTCAATCTTATAGACAATTCCTTTGTTGAACATGCAGATGAGCCGGCAATCGAATCAAACGATCGACTTCAACTTAGGTGTGGAATGGAGAACATGATTTATTTATTAGTTGTCTTTGACTTTAAATTTGAAATATCTTTAAATAACTGCTAATAATGTTAAGATTGTGTTTGTGCATCGTGCCAATCTGATGAGTCAAGTCATTTCCAACTGATTTGTTCAGTTTGTTCTTATGTTAGGTTCCAACATCACTATCCCCTGTTTTTGGAAGAGTTGAGGGCTTACAAACTTCTCAAACTCTGCAACTTTGTTTCTGTCTGTGCCGAAGCAGGAGCCTGTAATTCAGTGGTTATCCTTGGTTGTTGTTAAATAAGGTAGGCCGTTTAATTTTTGTCGTTTTAATATTTTTACATTTTGTCATGTCGGGGAACTTTTAAAGCTTACAATATAGTATGTGATTTGCTCACTGTTGAAGGCCAACCTATAGTTGCTCACTTCGACATTCATTTGATCTGTTGTGGATGATTGTCTTACTGGCAAGTTTTCCACATCTTTGTTTTAATATTTGCCTTTTTAAGGACTCGTTGCGTCATATACATTTTTTCCTCAAGCAGTTGTGTATTTATTAATGGATTTTAATTAAATGGTTTTGAGTGTGTGTTCCAAATTAAGTTAAATCCAGAAAATCACTTCGAAAACCCTTAATTTATATTTTGGTAGTTTAATCTGCTAGCACTAGTTCGATCCCGCTTCTGGTGAAACTAAGGCTCCAAAATCCTTTGGCAAATTTGACCTTATATCATTTATCAATTTAACTTTTTTTTTGTCCTTTTTGTAATAAAACTTTTCATATATTAGTACGATAGTTCAAAGTAAGAAAAATTGCCAGTATTTGTAATATTATGTTGTCTTAATACTTTTGTTGGTTAAAAATTCTGTGTTAATGACAGATCTTTGATTGTTTCTGTTTAATATTTGAAATCCTTATCTTGTTTTAATTGGCTCAATGATTAACCAATGCCCTTTAGTATCTTCTCTGCCTTTTTATATAGATTTTGACTTGGTACAGGCATTTCCTTATGTAGAAAATGGTGGATTAAACCTGGTTTTATAGCTAGCTAGGATTTAGCTATAAGTATTAAGGGTTTGAAAAGACATATTGTATAAATCCTCGTATATTGTTAAAAATGTTCATACCCTCCAGGTGTTTTCTGTAAATTTTAAGTTTAAGTCATTATCTACTTTACTTCTGTAATCCGAGCACATAGGAAAATAGTTATTTTGTTTATAAGATCATTCGCTTGGAAACAACATCCCGTATTATGGGACGCAAATTAAGGAATAATAATGATTAAAAATCCAACTGATGACGTTTTTAATACTGGAATTTACATCAAGCAAATAGATATGAGTAACGTTTACAATCATAAAAATGGACAAACATGAAGTATGTAGTATTATAAGTTTTATGATACATTAGCTCTGGTACAGTCAGCTTATCGATGACAATTTCCAAAACGCACTATTTTCATCTGGATCCGCGTATAATCTTATAGATCGTTTAAATGCCTGTCTCGCTAATGGTATATCACCTACTAACTGATAAGCTATTCCTAGGATGTTGTATGATAAAGCTTCTTGATAGGAACATGCTATAAAATACTTTTCTCCTATAGTAACTTGTAAATCTCGGAGAGAATTACGGCATTTTTTGGAATCGTTTAGATGATAATGGCATAGAAATAGAAGAACATGCGTAAATACTACTGGCGGTATTATACACGGCGTAGTTTTTACTACCTTTCTTAATTCTTCCGGTATCAACATAGAACTTCCAAGAAACACCACTTGATCTAATAGCAGATATTTAAACAAAAGAACCACAGGCATCTGTCGAAACAAATACAAACTGAATAAATCATAATGAATATGCGACAAATTCATGAACGGGTAAAGTTTTTCCGATGAACATTTTAGTAGAGAATACTGAAGAAGGTCAATGGCTATTGTGTGCTGTTCTGTATGATAGAAAAACGAAGCTAACTTCAGCCATCCAGTAATAGCATTATGGCGTATGTTTCGTAGCAAAGAACTTATACAGGTATTGTATTGTGTATATGTATATTTATTACCAGAAACATCCTTAAATCCTTGTAATTTGTCAAGTAAGCAACACTTCTTTGAAATATAGTACAAGTAAAGGTGTTTTATTTTGGAATTCTTTGTAGATAATACTATGTGTATAACTTTTTTCAACAAAAAATTACAAGACGAAGATTGAATATCCGCAAAAATCATTTTCGAAAATAATAATTGTTTAAGATTATTGACATATAAAGTAATTTGCCCTTTTTTAATGCAGAATGCTAATTCATGGAAGTTAGGGATTTGTTTTGAAAATGCGATACATTGCCAACCATAATTATTCAAAACATTCAGCTTATTTAAGAGAATTTTCTGTGCGTTTCCTTTAATCTTATTCTCAAATAAGTTATTGTCAGGAATAAAGTAATGGGGACAGACTAAGTATTCAACACAGTATATTAGTCTCCTTAAACATCTCATAAAATTTGTTATTAAGTTTTCGGGTCTCCAAATTGCAATTGAAACTTCCTCCGAAATCCAAAAAAATTGTTTTATGAAATATGAGCAAAGTAAATCTTTACAATCTATGTCAATATCTATTACATCTTTGAGAAAGTTTTCATAAGAGCATAGCAAAGTAATTGTGCATGTGTAAATGTAAAGATTAGAAGTTTTTCGCCAACGGAAAACGATATTCGCCATTCTAAATCTTCTTTAATAGATCCTTTAACACCTATTGGTACAAAGAGAACGCCATGTTTTAGAATAGATTGTTTAACATCGTACCCTGGCCATGCGTTATGTGAACGTGTCATCCATTGTTTTGCCTGTGTTGTCCACAACTTACTATGTAAGCAGTATGCAATATCATATTCCCCATTTTTGTCTGACATGCAAGGACCGTGGATGAGCGGAGTACGCTTGTGCAATATACGTTCTTTTAATCTTATGTTTGAAAAGTACAAATAACCTTCATTCATCTCGCATAATCTAAAGACGCTATGATCATTGCTATGTACTAGACGTAAATGAGTGAAGCCTGGGTGTGTGTCTCCTGTCGCCATTGTAAAATACGTTTTACCAGGATTAAAATGAGTGTTTGTGCTTTCACAAACCTCAGCACATTTGCTAACATACATAATATCTATATCACTTCCTTGCATCTCCAGTCCCTCGCCAAAGCTGCCACTGGTTATTTTTGTCAAATTATCTTGACTCGATAAATTGTCTCTAATAGAGTTCATCATTCTGATAGTTTTTACATGCCCTTCTGTTCCAACAATATTTTGACACATATATTGATAAAGATATATTGATGCATCCTGTGTCGCTGTTTCTGAAATAAAACTTAATTTATTGATATGTATTATAAAACTTACACTTGCCATGGCGTTGTAATTTGTTTTCGTCTTATAAGGGAGCAACCATTCAACTTCAAGGAGGGGGAGGGGTAATGTTTTTGTCTAAGTCGGAGCGCGAACATTTGTTTTTACTTTTTCGACGCTATCAATCAAATTATTTGTTTTAAAATTTAACACTATAAGGTATGGGGAAAATTTGGATTCAGAATATTTTTTTGTCATCTGCTTCACCACAATATTTTTTTCATCAAGTTGGGGATCAGAATATTTTTTTTTAGGAAAAAAAAACATAACCGCCCTCCCCTTCCCCTCTTGAAGTTAAATAGTTGCTCCTTATAAGTCAAAACAAATAACAATGCCATGGCAAGTGTAAGTTCTATAATACATATCAATAATCGCTGGTTCTGAAATAAAACTTAATTCATTGATATGTATTATAGATACCACCCTCCTCCCCTTTTGAAGTTAAATGGTCGATTCTTAAGTTTAAATGTCACTTTCGTATCTTTCGCCCCTCGTTTTGTTTAACAAATTAAGGCATGTCAATCCGAAGTAACAAATGTTATTAAAGTTTCAAGCTTCTATACTCTATCCAGTGTGTCCGTGTGTTCGAGACTAGAAGAGGTACTAGCACTGGCAAATTAATGAATTATTAAGTCATTTTAAGGTGGTACCCAACACCTTGACTAATATTAATTTGGCTCGTTTAATTTTCATAAAATTTTGACAAAATGTTTACTTTGACCCTTTGACAAAAATATAAAAATTTCAAAAAATTTGAACCAACCACTTTATCAGAAAAATTTCGTTGGTTATATAGCAGTTTGACAAACACTAATTTTGATCATTGAGAAGCTTAATATTTCCTTAACAAAACAACGTGATTAAAACGTTTAGCTGATTTTACAGAGTTATATCCCTGTAGTGTTAGGTACCACCTTAAGTCTTTCTGTCAATTTGCAGATTATCAACTACGGAAATTTCAGTACTGTTCAGACAATTCGAATATCAAAATGATAAGCTTTAGGAACAAAGTAAAATCAGAACATGAACTTCAATTACTTGTACTCAGAACATAACTGGTATTGTTCTTGTTCGATAGAACGCAAGTGTATATAAAATGTCGCCTTTTAATGATAGTGTGATACATATCATCTGACTGTATTCATCACTCTAATTGGCTATATAAACATGATAAAGTCGTTTGAGACTTTTCCTAATAAAAAATGCTTATCTTTTCAATTTGTAATTTCGAGACTTCTTCTTTGAAATAATTTTATGAGGAAATATTGTTTAATACTATTTTGCTTTGTTTCCTTCTTAATTTATCTTTTGGAATGTCGGTGAGGAAATATTTGACGTTACTCATGTTTCGTACATCCAAAACAACTGATATCTGACATTTTACTACCAGAAAGTCCGCTAAAATAGTACACTGTAATAAAATATATGGCGTATAATAAAATATACGAGTACATTTACCTAGATTTTGAATAGCGATGTGTTCGTCCGGTGGTTGATATAGTCGAATATTTTATTTTTCAGGTTTCTTCTCCTTTTGAATTTACATTTAAGTTCAGTACTTTTGCTAGATTTTTTTTTTTATATATATTGAATTTAATTGAAAATTATATTCGCGATTAATTTTTTACCATGTTTGCATTTAAACGTTAATATTTTTCTTTCGTTCACATTTGATTTTTTCTTTGCATTTTCATTCATTTCGGGATATTAAACACACATAATATGTGATAATCCTTTGATGGAAGTTTCATATTAATGATATTTGCTGAGATTGCGATTCAGTCAATTGTTGAAATTTACGGGGCATACTAGTGAAAAAAACATAGAAGATGAACGTCAACTCGAACAATAACAGAAAATCGAACTCTACCTGTCAATCTTTCTTTTATTTCAAAGTGAAGTGAAAGAACTTTATGGTATTTTTCAGGAATGTGTTTTTGAAGGGATGTTGTATCATCACACTGTCACGAAACCTATGTTCTCTTCGGATGGGAGTTCCTCACTCTGGCCTTCTCTCTTTTTGTTTAACCTAGCTTTTTGGCACGTTAAAATAAAACAAAATTACACTTACATTTAATCAGCCGGTAATACAAGTTTGTGCCCATAGTTATAATTTAATACACTAAAAAGATTAGTTTAGCACTAAACTCATATTTGTTTCACATATCGTTGTTAATAAACAAATACAAATACATAATTCATGTGCGTTGACACAGTTCTTTTAGAAAATAGGATACAATGACTATTGAAAATATATAAAAAGCAGTTATATAATTATTGTTTTACCTGACATTTTATTGTCCACGGGGATGTTCACTACAATTTACTTTCGTTTCTAGTGAATGATAGTATTAAACTATCAAATATTGACCTTTGACTGTTATATCTCTATTTCGTGGTAGTGTTTTCTTCATGTGTGTGTACATTTGAATTCGGTTTTTATATGTATTAGAAATGTTTTATCGAACTCTTCAAATAAAAATATCACTTGTAATGTTTTTCTTTATAATGTTTCCTTCTGACGTATGTATAATTTGTTCCTGTCTATTGTTTGCTTAATATCGAGTTATATTTTTTGTTTATTGAATATCATTTTTCATACTCATCTCGAGTTTTAATGTGTAATTTTTCGTTAATTTGTGATGACACTCGCGCATACCCCTACCCCCTCCACCCTCATCTGATAGCAATTCCGATAAAACATCGATCATATTGCAATGGACAACTTTATAAACCTAAAGGCGGCACAAACAATCACTCTTGCTACCTTCTAATTTAAAATTTCTACTAAGTCTGTTGTATCTTGAAATGGGCCATTCAGTTAATGTCTGTTAAGGGGGGATGGATGGTTCTTTCTGAGGGGTGTAAAATTTATACATCTTAGGGGTGTTTGTTTTGTTTTTTTTTCATCTGACACGTACAATTATACCCCAAAATCTTCTAAGGGTCGAGCTGCAGTAAATGGTTTTCAAGGTAAAATTAAATACATCTTAGGGGTTGAAAAATGCCTCGGTCAGATCTTTGGGGTGCTTTTTTTTTACCTACAGATAATTTTATATAATTAATTTGGGATTGCATTTATGACTGAATTAAAGTAAGTCCACAAATTATACAGTGTATAAGTATTTATAACAGTGACAGAATTCTTTTTCATGAATCAACGTGATTTTTTAAGGATTTGTATCGACATACATAGATACATGTACCGTATTTGAATGTTTGTGTCAAGTTTTTCAAATTAAAAAAAACAGTGATTGCAGAATTAAATGGGTCATCCTTTCCATATATATAAGATAGCAAACCGCTATGTACCAGACACAGAGTTACTGTGAAAGGTACATTTATTTCTGTTTAGAAGACGTAAAACAAATGGATCCCAGACAAATTTAATGCCTGTCCAAGTAGAAAGGACATATAGTTCTGAATATGTCTTTAAATAACTTTATAGACATTTACAGAAAACCTACTAAGTATAGAAAAGTTTCTATGTTATAGCAGACAACTAGAGTAATCATTTTACACTCCAGTGGCTATGACTCTGCCTTCCCTTCCTGAGCACCTTAAATCATCATTTGTTTTGGACAGCCCGTTTTGAGTCTCTAGTTTTCTATGTTCTATGTAACTTTTGTGTTTTGTGAACTTGTTGATCCTTCCCTTGTCTTTTGTATTTTTGCAATGGCGTGGTCAGTTATCTCGACTTGTTTTGAATGTCCCATTGGTATGTTTCACCCCATTTTGAACTGTTATATATAGGTTTGCAAGACTTTCTTCTTTGGGTGAAAGTAATTGAAACTTTGATAGAGTTTGCAAAATGAATACTAGTTTTTCTTTAATTAGAATCTTACTGTATGACTTTTTGGAATAAGAATGTGATCGAAACAACACAAACATTTTCTTTTGCATCACAATACTAATAGACTATTTTCATATTACCGACTTTTGACCCCGGATTATATAATTTTTCGACAGGTTACCTTGGACATCATGGTACTCGGTCAAGTAAGAGCAACCAAAATAAGTAAAATCAAACATATAATCGTAGTAATTTGAGGGGAAAGTTTACTGTTTTCCGATGATTTTGTAGTGAAAAAAATGTTAAGCAGGTAATTTTCCCCAAAAATTGTACAGATTGAACGCTTGGTTTTACTTCTTTAGCTTGCTCTTACCTGACTTGGTACCATGATGTCCAAGGTAACCAGTCGACAAATTATATAATCCGGAGTCAAAAGTCGGTAATATGAAAATAGTCTATTAAATGACTTTTTATGGGTATTCGAAGTAACAAGGTTTATAATTTTGAGATTTCTGAAATAATGCTGTACTAAAGCACGTGCTGAACTTATTTCAGATATATGCATTATTCAGACCATACAACGTGCAAATTATGTAATGGAACTACGTAATAAAGTGACGTGTAGGCACCTAACAAACAAAAAGAAAGAAAAAACCTAGTAAACTGTACAAATGAAACAGTATGAGTTATTCACCAATATAAATAATGTAACTCTTATTTTCCGTTGCATTTTTCTCAAATAGAATTTACATTCACATGTTGTTGTTTTATATATAAATATTGTTTTATATTCACAATTACTTCAGTCTGGGAGACACTGATTTGTTTGTTAGTTGTAATAGGCGTTGAACTAGCTTTCAAATACTGCAAGTAGTCTTATATTAGTGCTTTATGTCTATTGTTTTTTTATGTTAGTTATTTTTTTTTTTGTGCTTTATACCAATCAATTGAGTTTAGCTATTTGCAACTTATTTTCATAGTTTATAATTATGTTGTGTCGTTACACTATTTCCAAGGTTAGGGAGGTTGAGCACTCACAAATATGTTTAACCTCAATACAATTTTCATTTGCATGTCAGGAGCCTGTATTCAGTGGTTGTCCTTTGCACATACTAGTATTATTCATAGTTGTTATTTCATGTGATCGTCCTGAAAATGTATGAAATATTTGCAACTGGACATTGAGCAACCAACAATCAATCAATCATTTTCATATTGGGACATTTATAGCTGACTATATGTTATGGGGTTTTCTCATTGTTGAAGGTCGTCCAAGTCATGTTTACTCTGGTGGAAAGTTGTCTAATTGGCAATCATACTACATCTCCTTATTTTTATATTGTTGTTTTCCATATAGTGTTGATTTTCCATTGGCAATCATACCACGACCCTTATTTTTATATTGTTGTTTTGCATAAAATGTTGATTGTCTTGTTGGCAATCATACCACATCTCTTTATTTTCATATTTTTGTTTTCCATAAAGTGTTGATTTTCCCATTGGCAATCATACCACATTTCCTTATTTTTATTTTTTTAATATAGTGTTTATTTACAGTTTGTTCAAGAAAAATCATCATGAGCACTCATTCATCTTTATTTTTTTACACAATGGCTCAAAATCTAAATCAGAATCATTGTCTTCTTCTGGAAGGTCTTTGAGAAAGTCTTGAATTTCAACAGATAAGGGCATCTGTTCAAAGTCTTTGTTGATCTTTGATTTTTCTTCCCCTAACAGGCATAGTCTCTCCTGTAGAGCTTTTCTTAGTGCTTCTTGTGCATTCTCCAGCTTTCTCATTATGTGCTTCATCTCTTCCTCAACCTCCTTTTCTCTATCTGAATTTCCTTCTTCTGCAAATACCTTCAATTCCTGGTCTAAGCTCACAAGCTCCATATGATTGACCATCATTTCTTCCAGGTTTTTCCTGATGGTGGACCCCTTTTGCTTGGGTGCCTTCTTCCCTTCTAGCAAAGTACCAATATAAGTATTCTCTACTTGCAACAGGGCTATTTTTTTAAAGTCCAAGCTGTGTCGGCAGCACCTTTTATTTCTGTCTCTGTCCAATTACGCTTAATGTGCGTAACTGAGCATAGTTCTTCTACCTTCATATTGAAGTATTCCCTCCTTTTCTTCTCAAAACCAATAGCTTTTTTATCTGGAAGTCGGACCACAACTTTATCCCCTTTTCTGCTTCATTATCATGTTTTTACTGCCAAACATAATAGGCTTTTGTGAACCTGAAGAGAACATTAAACACACATGTATTAAAAAATAGTTTCATAATGGAAGGAAGATGAAAGAATGAATGCAATAAAAGTCACCATTTCAAGGGATTTTTTTCTATTCACAATTCTCTTAGCCATGATCCAGTCATCTTTTCCTTAGTTTTAAAATCAATGGAATGTATGCAATTCAACGAGGTCAAGAGTAACACAATGGGTACAACTAAATAAATGGGAACCTACCCTCAGCCCAGGGTACCAGAATTCATTGCTGTTTTGGGAAGGAATACTTGCTTCATCTGAATTTTTTTTTTTTTTTTTGTGAAGTATTTTATACGCCCGTGTGCAGGACGTATTCTGGTATACTGTTGTCCGTCCGTCCATCTGTTCGTTGTCAACATGTCGGACAATAACTCAAAAACGCTTGAACCAATTCGCATGAAACTTTGGTGAATTGTTTGTATCTATTGATGTGAGCTCCTTTCGTTTTTATAAATTTTAGATTTTAAGATTCAAAGTTTTAGGTTTTTTTTCATAAAAAGGGGATTTTCCAGTTTTCGGACAATAACTCAAAATGCTTTCAGCAGTTTTATGTAACTTTGGTTAATTGTTTATATCTATTGACTTAAGGTCCCTTTCGTCTTTATAAATTTTAGAATTTCCGAGTTATGTGATTTTATTCATAAAAGGGGATTTTCCAGTTTTCAGACAATGTTTGAGCAGTTATCATGAAACTTTGGTGATTGGTTTATATCTATTAAGATAAGCTCCCTTTAGTTTTTCATGAATTTCTGATATGACATTGAGAAGTTATTGAACTCTATTCTTAGAAAAAGCGACTGGCGTATCATGCACTCATGCCGCAGCTGTTTATTTGTCTTTTCATTGTTTTTATTTTGTCCATGGTCTTGTTTGTTTATATTCTACTTAAGGTTTCCCTTTTTTATAAAACGTTTATTGCATGAAGTTTAATTCTATCACCTTAAAATTTGTCAATGTATACACATGTTCTGGTTGAGCTTTTGAAAATATTTGCAATGATTTTTTTTAGAAGTTTTGAATATGGTCTAGGGGTCCAAGCAAGATGCTACATAGTATTTGTTTAACCTGTGACTTATAAATACCGTATTCCGTTGGGTTTTGTGGTTTTAGTTTTAAATTATATGATAAATCGTTCCAAATGAAAGTTTTTGACAACATATTATGACAATTTAATAGCATCTCGGCTGAACTTACCTTGGTTACATATTTCAAATTCCTGATGCTCACTTGACTGTCCTTTCATCTTATTTGATGTCGATGGAATAGGTGTTGCTATGCACTCTTCCAAATTATCTTGTAGAAGTTCAGATCCTCCTTCAGTTCCAATCTGTTGTTCATAACATTCTTCTTCTGTAGAAATATATACATATATATATTAATAATACAGATATATTTGTCTTCATATTTAAATAAATTTTACAACATAAAACACATGTTAACATATGAACTAGCTGTCCTCTCAGAGATCTCTCCTTGGGGTCTTTTGTTGTTGGGATGTATGAGCACCCTGCCACGTCCACTCTTGTGTTTATTTAGATTTATTTATGAGCCAGTGCATAATTTGTGATATTGTATGTTACTGAAAAGCTGCGCAAGTGTGCCTTATTTATATGCCCATCGTATGTTTGAGAGTCTGGATAGAGTACAGAAATTATAGAGAATAATAGGCATAAAAGTGGAGAATAAAGGGCAAAATAAAAATAGAAAATAGAGAAAATAATTTAAAAAATCAGAATAAAAGAATAAAGAATAATGGGTTGGGGAATTAAACAAATAATTAGAAAATAAGGGTTAAAATAAATAAAGAATAGAAAAGTCAATAAAGTTAAAGAATTAAGAAATGAAGATATCCCCTCTTTTCATCCTGACCCACATGTATGCTAGTATGAAAATTGCTTACAGAATGTTAGAGACATCAAATCACATGATGTTAGCAAAATGGAATTACACGAGAAGTAGTTGTAGGAATATATCTGTATGCGTTTAAAGATTATAATCATGATAATTGTAGATGTCAATTTAGACGATTTTCAAACCCAAACAACAGTTTCAAATTAAAAAAAAAGTTAATCAATCTGACTTAGTAAATGCATGCCATGCGAAAAAGGGGACAGTTAAAGTCTTAAAATTCTTAAAAGCATTGACAAGACAAATTACTTTTATCAACACCAAAACCATAGTAAACATGGTAAAGGTTCAAGTTTTAATTTTTAATAGTATATAGTTTGTGAAAAAATTGCCTTAATATTAACAATTAAAATTACATAACACAGAGTTCATTTTACCTTTTGCTAGGCTGGCTAAATTTGATTTTGTACACAATTATTTCCTGCATTCTGTTAGCCAGAATACTTTTATTCTGCCTAGGCCATGCTTGGATCTTTTAAAATTCTTACAACGCTAGGATATAATATTTCATTTCCGAAATCATCCTGACATCCCCTTTAAATCTAAATGGTTGTTCCCAAAGAATCAAACACACATTTATTGTGACCTTACCTTTCACATCAATTCTTTCAAAATCTTCAAAGTCTGGAAGTTGATGCTTATACTTCTGTTTGTTGTTAATTTCTGTGAAAAATACGATTATATATGTAAGGCTATATAAAAGTTCTAGATTTTATAATCTCTTATAATTTTGGGAAAGATCTAACAAACAACTGTTTAAATGCAGTGGCAAATATTACATTCACAACCAGGCAGATAATGTTTTAAATGTTCTAGATTAATAATCTCTTTTATGATTTGAAGAATTAGCAGAAGAATGTCTGTTCAATATGCAGTGGCAAATATTACATAATTGATAACCGGGCAGATAAAATCTTTAAATAAAATAATGAATAAGGAGATGTGATATTATTGACAATTAGCCACCAGAGACCAAATGATTCAGATGTTAATCAGCTTCCACAAAAGTCCATGAAGGTATAAATACCACATTTCCTATGGTGTTCACTGTTCCAACATGAACTATATCTCTTCATAACTTAATAAGTTTGAAACCGGAATTCACTAAATTTTGAATGACTTATTTATCATTAATCTTAATTTCAAAATCCAGTGGATACCCATCGAAAAGATTACCAAAATAAGAAAAGATATTTTGGTGATTAATTACTATTACTAGTTCAATTTAAAATCTTTCTTTGAACAGATTCCCTTTGCGGCAGTAAGACTTAGTATGACAAAAAAAAAAAACTCCTGATCTTTCATGACACACTAATATTTGTATGAGAGGTTGGGAAAAATTATGACAGCAGTTACCATATAACTATTTTTAAATAGTATCTTAGTCAAAATAATGTTTTGAA
>JAASAO010001884.1:0-57255 GCA_017311375.1 Mytilus coruscus
CACTTTAATAAACATTAGATTTACTAGAGGGAAAGCCTCAAAAAGACGCATTGCCATCAGATTTACGCAAGGAACAAAATCTCTAGATTGAAAAAGGTTTTAATTGACACCGGTCCGCAAAGCAATGACCAAACCAACCTCATGGACGTCGACACACACGTATTTGCAATCAAGAGAAACGATGCCATCGTCAACAGATTATCAATCGACAAAAAAAGTCAACAATCGTCAACAAAATCATACCATAGGAAGCAGGGCTATAGCCAACCATCTCGTCAACAGAGTGAATACAATTAAAACTAACTAGAGTACTACATTGACGCGTATTTCAGAACTGCTTTAAAATTCTCCCTCGCCATGCTCGTTCGAATTTTTTTTTTTTTTTTTTCTAAATTCTTTAGTATAAACTAGACAAAACTCTATACAGATTTGGTTGTTCGCCGTAACTTATTCATTTCTCTTCTCAACAATGTTTAAATCATAATAATCTAATGTGATTAATAACAATATTGAAAATGTCATTATCATACAACAAATTGTCCAACACATCATTATATGTGAATGACCTTAAACTCTATTGATCCATATTCATATCGACAACAGTCAACCAAATCATACAATTAAAACCATGGCTTTAGCCAACCTCCTCGTCAACACAGATAATACAATCAAAACTAAAAAACTAAACTGACGCGTATTGAAGAACTGCTCGAATACGGTAATAAACTTTGAATATAGTAAGAACCCGAAAATAAGCAGTCACTAATGTAACAGAAATTGAATTTTCTAAATACTCTATTTATGTTCTCCGTTAGCGTTTGAAACTTTGGTCTTCCAAAACATTTGAGAAGAGGGGAGGGTTTCTCGGTTACAATATCTTCAGAGAGTAATTTTACGTTCATTCACTTGTTTTTCATATTAGAATAGTTTTATAACCAAAGGGGTGCTAATTATATATTTTGCTATTCAATTTACTTATTTTATCAAAGTTTTTTTCCTTTAAAAACCGTGCACGACCAGTCGATCATACTACAACCAGGAGTTCACATACATGTATCAAGTTTATGAAATTCACAACAGACATCATTATTTCATCGGATTAATTCAGAAGTTTAAAGGATGATCATTGAATCTTGAACTAGGAACATTCATACCAATCGATGTCAACAGCCTTAAAAAAACAACGCATAGGTGTTTTGACTCTGATCTCCAGTAACACTTTCTAAATCTACGTCAGTAAGCAGCACAAATTAACAGGGAAAAAATTAATAACATTATTTGAAGAGGCATTAACTGTCGAAATGCGCATCTGGCTCAGAAGAATTAGTACTATAAATGTAATAACGTCATGTATCACCTTGTGGTGTCAAATGGAATTGTGTTAATAACCCCTTTTTATGAGGAATATTGAATAAACAAAATATTTATTATGAAACTAAAGTAATCTGAAAAGTTTCGGTCAATAACAGGAAGAACAAGAAAGCATTAGTTATGTGTATGCCTTATATTCAGGATGGTTCATATCTTCAAGCATCTTAATGCAACTTGCTAACTTATTAAGAAATAAAGATATACAGATAATATTTAGATACATAAAGTTTTCACACATTTGATAACGATATTGACAGCTTTGCTTAGTAAAATCAACAAAATTGTCAACAGTTATATTTAACAGACGTAGTGTCATATACAATCGTGTTAATTCATTAAACATACCAGGCTTGTTATATTTATTATTTCAATATCTCTTCATTAATGCTCGAGACCACAATATTTTAAAATATAAAACCCAATACGAACGTTAAAACCAAAAAGTCTTATGTGTATCCAAACACAGACACGAATTCCGAACAAAGGCAGCGTTTGGTACCACATGTCTTCTGAAAAAATAATAAGCGTTCACAAAAATGTGTATCATATACGTTTTAAAACGAAATCATCACACCTATAAGTTGGCATTTATTTTTATCAACTAATTTGTTGATATTCTTTCAAAACGACATTTTTATGGTGTCACTTACGCTAACCAGAATTGTTGACATTTCTCATGTTCCCCTTTTAAATCAGGAGTAATTTCATCGGTATTCAGCCTATATAATTTGCAGCACCAAGTGTTTGCTAATTTTATTGGATAGCACTCCTCTATCGACATCTTTTTAAACATTAAAAAACAAAAAGAAAAAAAACAGACTTTATATAACACCACCAACATAAAAGAGGGACGACAGATACCAGAGGGACAGTCAAACTCACAGATTGAAAATAACTGACAACGCCATGGCTAAAAATAAATGACAAACAGACAAATAATAGTACAGAAGACACAACATAGAAAACTAAAAACTAAGCAACACGAACCCCACCAAAAAATGGGGGTGATCTCAGGTGCTCCGGAAGGGTAAGCAGATCCTGCTCCACATGTGGCACCCAGTTATGTGTTTGTGTTATTTGTTTCACTTAACAGTCATTGGTGTGTACTAAGGAACTCCTTATCGCAAAACTGTGAAAACTTCAAGTAATAATAACATTCAAGTAGTTAATAATTTCAAAACATATTTCACCTGCAGTTTTAACTTATTAACTGGAATATATCCTGCAAAATATTCCTCAAACATTATTATAATGCTTTGCTTTGGTAAATAATCACATCTCATGTGTGTTAAAGAAAACCTTGCTAAATTGGCAACACAATTATAAGATAACTTTTATATTTCAGTATACAACTGAATACTTTTGACCTGTTTCAGTCAATGACAACCATGAACAAGAACGTTTCAGTCATTTTGTTAATGCCTTTTACTCGTAATGATGTATATTTTACAATCATTTTAATGCAACTTACTGCATTTTCATTGAATTTATTTTAAATACATACTGCATATTAAGCTGCAGCAAGAGAACTGGACCGTAGAGTTGCTTTTGGTTGTTGGATTCAAATTTGTCAAGCAATGACGACATTTTCAAGGACTACATATTTTTATTTCGGTTCTTCTGTTCTGCAGGGGCTCTCTCTATTCGGTATGTATGTTTTTACTATTATCTCCTATATAACTTTGTACGATAACATTTAAAAGTTCTTAAGGATGTTCGAAGCTTTGTTTCAAAATAACAAGATTTTTAAAAGACTGTTAAATATTGATAGTATATAAATAAAGGAACTTAAAAACAAGAAAAAAATTAAAGGTCTGTGTCCTTGTTTTAAAGATATAATCAATTGAAATTTTGGTGGGAAATGATTTTTCTCTAGCTTTTTATACATTCAACATTGGCACCTTTATTTTTTCAAAAACTATGAAAAAATAACAAGGATTTGATAAGATTTTCAAAAATGGCTTTTCAAACTTTATGTAATAAAATAATGAAAAGAAAAGTATGGGTAAGTAGGCAAAATTTTTATTGGTACTATGTGAATAAAACTAGAGGATTCCGAATATCTGACAAAAAGTAAAAAAACAAGTGTAGCAATCGTCCTTACGGAGAAATGTTCGGAAAATTTTCTTCAATTTTGAAATTATTTCATGAATATATAAATGTAATTTATTTACCTTCATCGAGAATGCTCAAACATAAACGCGTGAAAGCCAGGAATGTAAAAAAGGTAGACCCGCTAAGAGCGATGTAACCAAAAGGAACCGAAAAAGAATAGCCAAATTATATCATTAAGACGCCTCTTTAAATCGTGTTTCTATTTCATCATTTATTTGGCACATAAACTTCACAATTAATTCACTTACTGTTTTTTTGTAAATGAAAAGTAACGAAAAATTCCTTTTACAGATACAGCAGCTTCCATTTGACTATCATCATGATGCTTACAATTATCTCGTCATGGACTTTTATTTGAAACAAAATTTGAAAACAAGGGGTTGTATATATGGTGGTCTATTTTTCTCGCATCATCAAGGCGTTTAGCCATCAGAAACTGCGAACGACCACTTAGTCATTACAAATCTAAGACTTCAAATATTGGTGGATGGATTATAACCATTGTCATTGTATCACTAGCCTTTGTATATGAAACAGTATCTCATACACAACTACCCAGTGTAACAGTTTTTGTAACAAGGACAATTTTACAAATTACTGTAATTTGGCAGCCCTTCCTTTTACTATTATTTCTCATTTTTTTTTTTTTTTTTTTCTACGTTCAAGTACGCGTAATTCTGTTTTAAGACGAAACAAACGACTAAGAATAATGCCGCAATCAGCCAGATGTACAGTAAGACATCAAAACAGATCAGCAGGAGAACACATGGTCCGCAGTACAGGAAGGCAACTAAACATGTCTTTTTGAGGAGACGTCTTTCGAAGGGTGGTGTGTTCGATTCTATGTCATGTGACCTTTGTCTCCATACTGTTATTTATTCTTCGTGCAAATCCTATCGTGGGATATGTTTGCTGTAGCTTCAGGCACCACGTTATCAGAGCAGGATCTTCTTTATTGTCGAATACAGGCAAGGTTACCTTTACTACATTTTGTAACCTTCGGTATTTTTGGAAATGAAAAATGCAGAAGTCTTATTGCTTATTCTCTTGGTAAGAACCAAACAATAATTGAAGATTTGCCTGCTAGAGATATAGTCATTTCCGCTACCGCACACTATTGGAAAAAAGAAGTGAGCGTTTACAAGAAATGTTCTGTTTCAATGGGATCGTAAGACTTTATGAAACTCGGTCAATAGCAAACAGAACTTTTCCTGCTGAATTACAAAAATCATCAAACACATTAGCCGAAAGTGTTGCTAAATCCCAGCTTGTGACACAATCTCATGTATCTCTACAAAAGAACGAAGATAATGCTCCTTCAATTAGAAGTCGTGTGAGTCTCAAGAAGATTTTATCAACAAATCATCTATACTGAACTCAACTCATAGCCTATTTTGATAAAGAACAACATACGTCTTTTCATAGTTTGTTTGACATGACAAATTGCCTAAAAACTCATACAATTAGTCGTGATTTTATTAAAAAAAAAATTTTAATATTAACTATCTCTCAGCCGCTAATAAAAACTATGAGCTTCGTCGATCTATTGTAATAGTAAATGGTAATATATTCGTCATTGTAGATATATAAATCAGTGTTCCTACACGGGCGACGACATGGTTAAGACTTTGATTTTTTTATTAAACAGTATTCCTTTTGTTATATAAGGACTTCGTATCGTCAATTTATTGGTATTCATATGGGTACTAAATACACACATCTGATATTCTCTAATTAAATTTAACTTGAGGATATATTTTCTGTCTATAATTCTTGGTTTATAAAAAGAAATTACCTTTCCATCTGCATTTACCACTGCGAAAGATTTAGTCGTTTTCCGAGCATTGTATACTCTAATCTTTTCGATAGATCGCCAAATTCACGTGATTATTTGAGTTAAGTCTGTCTTCTAGTTTTTGTCTTCACTATTGTAGTTGTAAATGTTCCATATTACTCCTAAAATAAAACCTTCGTTTATTAACATCAATACCAAACTCCAAGGTAAATTAAAAAAAAGGGGGAAGTCCATAAAACCTAACAAAATCAAAAGCTCGACTATATGAACCAAAGGAAAGAATGGAAAGCGACTGTCACATATGTCATATTCCAAAGAAAATGATGAATTAAACCTGTTTTTTTTACCTAGCTAAACCTCCCACTTGTATGACAGTTCCGTAATATTGATAAAAGCGGGTGAGCAACCCAAACAGACGAACTCCAAGGCAAATCCAAAAAGGGGAAGTCCATAAAAACTGACAAAATCAAATGCTATCAATCAACGGGAAAAGTAAAAAACAACTATATGTGGCTCAGTATTTATTTTTCTGTGAAGTGTGTTGTAGATTGTTGTTTGTCTTTTCGGCGTTTTTCTTTTTGACATGGAGTCTGTTATCAACTAATGAAATTTGATCGTCCCTTTGGTATATTATTTCTGTCTGTTAAATCAAAAGAAATCATTAAAATGTGAAGACTTTATTTTGAAGTTTTTTATATTTTGTCACTCAGGCCGTTGGCTTTCTCTTTTTTCTTATTTTGTCTGCTTGTGTCTTTATAGCTGACTGTACGGTATTAAGCTTTCTAATTTTGAAAGCTCGTTCGGTGACCAGTGGTTACTAACAAGCAAGTCTTTTGTTCTCTGGTTGATAATTTTCGCATTTGCAACAATACCTCATCGTCTTAAATCATTAGCATGCCAACCATGAGGTTGTGATTGCGAACCCTTCTTGATAGTAGTTGCTTTCGACTCCGATCTTACTTAACAAGGATTGCCAGTTTTCCTGCAGTAGAACGGGGGTTTTCTTATTGCACTTGTCTTCCTCCAACAATAAAACTGACCGCCACTAGAGTTCAGAGTGCTGACACTTGCGTTAAACACCAACAATCAATCAATAAATCCTTATCCTTATATTGCTTCCAAAATTACTTTGCTTTATACATCTTTTCATTCATATTCTAAAGTTCGATTTTGTATTCAGTAGATTTCTTAAACAATCAAGTCAAACTGCAATCAAATATTTATTTACAAACATATACATTTAACGATGTAATAACAATCCGATTGGTATACAATCATCTGTATGTCTATCGAATTTGTAATAAATTTAGTTTTATTTCTAAATTAAAATTCAACATTGGTTTTTAAATATATAATATCAATTTTATGTGTGGTGATTTTAGATAGAACATAGTATGTTACCCGTTTAATAAATTTCAACTCTTTCTCCAAGATCGATTTCTATTAGAAATTTTCAATCTACATACCTGTCTCTTATCGTAACAACTCTTGGTGACATTAAAAGATACATTTAAATAACTAATAATAATAATAAAACTTTATTCCCAAAGCAAGTACAGCTTATAGGATATATACTGTGTTTGACAAATTAATTATACATGCACCATATCACATAAACAGACATATAATAAAATGTTAACTACATTTAAATACATTAAATCACTCTTATACATAGTACAATATTAAGTATAACGCAGAGTATGACATTCATGAAATTGTTCAAAATTAGAACCGTAGTTTCTCAGCTAATTTTAAGTATTTACCGAGATTGTTTAGTTCTTTGATATTTTGTACAGATAACAGTGGTATCAATTTATAAGTAGAGGGGTGTCTCCAATTAACTTGTTTGACATATTTTTCCCTTATGTAAGCATATTTATTACATTCCAATAAAAAATGAAATTCGTCTTCAATGGAACTTGTAATACTAAATAGATGATGATTAGTATGATTGTATGAAAGATGCCATATATTTTACGCTGGCAATACTTTAATATTTGCCTTTGAGGCAAAATACAAACCTTTTATATTATATAGCATTAATACTTAAACATGATTATATGTGTTTCTGTACAGATTTCAATTAAATAACAATGATATCATCCAAATGTTATTCTATCTAAAGTGATACCCAATGCAAACATTAAGACAGAAAATATACACATTGAAGCAGTGCATACTAGAATACATGTTGCTTTCCTGTCATTTGTACGGGTGTATATAATATAGGCAAAGAAAAATATGAGTAATACCATGAATAAGTTTGTAATAACAAGCTGCACACATGCCAGACCAATAGTGTCGTTTTGCTTAAGATATTGTATAGTTAATACAATATTTTCAATTGCAAACAAAAATGACGTGAACACCATAGCTATAATCCCTTTCTGTAATCCTTGAGTCATTTTCTGAAAGAAAAAGAATTAAGAATATTAAAACGGTGCTTAGAACTTGGCCTTCATGTTTTGATTGATTGATTGATCGCATTCTAACCGGTGTAGTGTACTGACCATTGCTTAACAGACTTGTGCTTAAAGTAAAATGTTACAAGATAACTGTATGAATATGAAAATAAAATAATTGAATACAATAAGAAAACAATTAACCCATACGAAAAGGTGTAACGGTAAGGACAGTTAACTATTTTGTAGCAGCGAAATTACGGCTACACCTTTTTTTTAAATCTGAAATACGAATCTTTAACGTGCACGAATCGTTATGCACCTTACTTAAAGATTGAGATAAACGGCCAAGCTTCATTATACTCAGATAATTGTGGAAACGAAAGCTTTTTACTTCTTGAGGAGTGCACGGGCATGTTTTCTCCTTATCTTGGTTTAAAAGGGGGCAAATCAACAAAAAGTGATCTGAAAATAACATCATCTTCATCAAGATACTTTATTGTTTTATTTGCAATTTTTGCTATTTTTGGATGAACTTTTTTTTAAAAGTCAATCGTTATTCATACGAAAACTAACTCTTTTGTCGATTTGTTTATTTATTGTTTTAAGACAATTTCTCTTAAGCAACATTCAAGCAGCGTCTGATAAGAGAATATATCTCACAGTTGATAAAGTATTACAGGCCTTGGATAACCCATCATGCATTTTTGGTACGGGATATTGCTTACAGAGAATACTATTTCTCAACAAAATCAAAGAAATTTTTTGTATATGACAACTTTCTTTGATAGAAAAATGCTAAGTTTATTTTTTTTTTTTTTGTCTTTTTTTCCACTGTCCCGTAAGCCATAAAGTTAACCATCGTTTAGGTGACCCAATCTATGTTCGTAAATTGCAATGTTGCGATGTGTATTTTTTTCAATCTGACAATGATTTAGCTCTCGAAAGTGATTTAGCCCTAAAGATAGTATATATATATATATATATATATATATATATATATATATATATATATATATATATATATATATATATATATATATATATATATATATATGTTTATCGTTGTGCTGTATTCAACTCAAATTTATTTTTTGTTTTTTTTTGTTTTGTTTTTTTTTTTTTTTTGTGTATCTTTAATGTATTTTAGTAGTTTCATGATAAAATTGACGTTTTCTCCATATCTAAATTATTCATAATCAAACACATTAATTTGAAATACCGAACGAGCGTGGTTGTGGTTTGTCAAATTGCCCAAGTCAGCAAAAATCACATTTAATGAAATTTTTGTAAATATTTGTGTGTCAAAAATTAGGAGAGACATTCAGACACGACGATAGCAATGTTGCGACGTTCATTTATTTTTTTTTTTTCGTTCTGACTATGTTTATGCTCTCAAGAATGATCTAGCCTTTAACATAGTGTATATACATGTTTAGTGCTGTATTTTTACGTTAAGATTTTCTTTTGTTTTTATGTATGTTTAATGTATTTTAGTAGTTTCTATCTACATGATCTAATTGACGTTTTCCTCATATTTGAATTATTCATAATTAAACACATTAATTTAGAATACTGAGAATGCGTTGTGGTGGTTGGTTTGTTGGCGAGGGTGTTGGAAGTGTGCTGAATATGAGTTGTATGTATCTGGAACTTACCGTAAAGTTCTATACTGTTCTTTAGATATATATGATAAACCCCACTGAGCCAGCAATCAGTCAAAAGATGACTACAAGAAATAACGTAAATAGACACATTTAAAACAAAGAAGCAAAACGACAGTTTTGAATGCTACACATCTTTGTAACAAGTAATCTATTTTTTTTTTTAATTTTCTTTTAAATTACCAAATTCGGTAAAAATCACATTAAATCATCCGCTTAAATATATTTCTGTGTCAAAAGTTAGGAGAGCCTGCAAGGTGCGACGATAGTACGACATCCCCGATTAGTTGAATAGTTTGTGTTATTGATGTCTTTAGAAAGAGAATTAAACGTAAAATGAAAGAAGTTTTAAATACCAACAATGGTTTGCTAAAGATAGTGAAGGCGTTTCTTTTTATTACCCATACAAAGATAGTTGCACACACGAAATACAGTTTTTTTCACATTGAAAAGCATAAAGAGTCCTTTTCATGTTTCCATCTTATTCAGATATTTTTTTACTATAAATTGTGTAATACATTGAAGTCTGTCTAAATTTTGTGAACAAAGTCCGGAGCATCTGAGATCAGTCTTTGGTTTTCTATGTTGAGTTTTGTATATTTGTATTTTTCTTCTTTAGTCAAGGCGTTGTCAGTTTATTTTCAACTTATGAGTTTGAATGTTGTCCCTTTGGCCTTTGGTATCTTTCGCGTCTCTTCAGCAAGTAACAAAATTATTCCGTGGTTGTCTGCTTTTACCGATGTTGACGCCAAGTGATGGTATTAGCTTATATATTCCATGGGACCAAGAGAATAAATAGAAGTATATTTAATGTGTACATCAATGACATAACAATTAAACCGACACACAACAACATATGGGGATTTTAAGTAATGTACTATACAAGCAAATAAATTTCACTCATATCAATTTCACGTGAATTTAAATTCATGTAAATCTCATGTGAAATTCACGCGAATTTCACCTCAAACGAGCTTATACGTGAAACTCACGTGAAATCAGTTCTTGTGAGTTTCACGTGAATCTAATGTCAAACTCACGTGAATTTTACGTAAAATTCACATGAATTTTTTTCACGTGAAATTCACATGAATTTTTGAAATAAAGTAATTTAAATCAAAATCTTATTTTTTTATTTTTTTTTAATTAAAATTATGAAAAATGCCAATTTTTTTTTTATTGAAGTTCACGTGAAATGCATGTGAAAAATATCACGTGAAAATTATGTGAATCTCAATTCACGTGAAATTCACATGAAAAATTTCACGTGATTTGCATGTATAAATTTATTTGAGGTGAATTTCATGTGAGATTCATGTGAAATTCACGTGAGCAAATTTAGTTTGATATTCAAAAGATTGACTTACTGTATTTGTTTGTAAACGCCTCTTGAAATTATATTCGTCGGTTGACGTAGTTTAGGCATGGGCATAGGTTTCAGTGGTTTGTACCGAAAATTACAACATTTTCAATTAAAAACCCAACAATGTTTATTTATAAAAATTATGAAATTCCTTAACCTAATATGTAAAATGTGTTCGAGGTAACACTCTTGATTTCTTCGAAAATGTATTTATTGAACTTATGGAATTTCCTATTGCATATCAGATGTGTCTGATTATATTCATTTCTTTCATGCAACATTAAACTAATTCAGTACTATCAAATGACAACACGATAGTATTTGGTTTTCTTTATTTTAACATAAAGGTTACACCCTAGGGAGAACATATTTGTAAAAAGACATCTTGTATTGTTTTAAAAAGAAGGAATACACAAACAAAAATTTAAAGCGTAACGAACAGCATAAAATGTGTTACTTTTACCAATGAAACAAATTATTTTAGATGGATACTAGATAAGTAAAGAGTTATTTTGATTTTGAAATATCCATTATACATATGACTGCTTAGAAACAAAATCTTCTTTCTTTGTGTTAATAGTCTTCTCTTTTATCTTTTATTCGTGTTTGGCACTGAACTTGCAGCAAAGAGGAAATTGTATCTCAAGATCAAAACAGTGTCCTTAAAGCTGAAAAATCATTGGAGTTAGTATACATTAAAATATTCATACAAATTTGTTAATACTTTAACTGTCACAGCTCTCGATTTCTTATTCGTATAGAAGTTATCATGTAATAAATACATGTGTGTGAGAAGGGAATGCACATATTCTTTTTATTTCAAAATGAAGTGTCTCCAAAAATAGTTTTATGGTTTTTCAAATTAGTCAATTTTAGAAACGTTCTTTCTGTACTAAAGCAGTTACATATAAGTAGAAATGGCAACATCATATGTCAGGTATGTATGTCCTTTTAAAGAACTCCTAACAAAAACATTACCATTTACAATTTTTTAGATTAAAATAAAATTATTGGTATCAGTCTTATGTAGATGAATATTTGCTAACAGGGATTTTTCTGAACAAAAAAGTAGTTTGCAAATTAAATAGATCCTCGAACTGTCTATGTAACTGAATTTACAAGACTTGATTAAATTCGAAAGTTATTATCGCTTCTGCATTTTGCTTTTTTTATACACTTTGCGTAAATTTGGATTTGGATATTACCATTTGCCTGTAGGGCTGGAAAGGTGGCAAACTATACCCAGTACGGACAGGGTTTTTTTTTACCTCTGCGAATCGTCCGTTATTGGCGATGAATTTCGCCTAATTATGTATATATGTATATATGGTGGTCCATTTTTCTCCCATCATCATGGTTTTTATCCATTAGAAACTGCGAGCAACCACCTAATTATAGCACATCCAAGAGTAGTATCAGCCCATGGATTGTAACCTTTGTTATTGTATTACTAGCAGCATTTGTCTTTGGAATAGATGTGATATTTTCCTCTTTATTTTATTTCGATGAAATTCAAACTTTATCTAAAAGCAAGCGACTATTGTTCTTCAAATTGTTATATTACATGTTAAGAAGTTAATCCATTTTAGTCCTAGCATTGTCCAATTCTTGTTATCTGATATATGTTTTAATTTGTATTATTTGTTTAAAGCATTACGTGACAAATTTCATTATAACATCGATTATGTAAGATTACGTGATTGAGGTCTTTCGTTTTTCTATAAGGAAAGACCTTACTGTATTTCTTCTGATTATTATAATTATTATTATTCTTTTTGTTCCACCAAACTTTGACAAAATTTCCCTCCGTAACCGTAAGCCATGTCGCTTTCAGGTTCACACTATGTATCGGTGTCATAAATACCTATCCGGAACTCATCCTGTGAGTCGTAAAATTTTGTCGGTCTAGAGTAATCCCTCCGAAACCTAAAAACCTTGTTATCATTCAAACACCGTAACCGTGATAGGTACAAAAAACCGAAGGGTGAAATTTGTTCAGGACCAGACCTTGGTTCTTCGTTACATTTGGATCGAAAAGATTCAACGACTCATTGGTAGGGTTATGCCCTATGAAAATTAACCGGTGTCGGTTGACCACCAAAACTCAGAAACCGTAAGTTGTAGACACCTAGGATCTTCACCAATCATCATCAATTCATGTAACTTTGAAAAATTCCTCAAGGTCATATTGGTATGTTGACCTTGACCTTTGACCTAACACCTTGTTATGGGATAATCTCAGCAACCTTAATACTTACAGAAGTGTTGAAAAGTGGAAAATGTTTGGGTCATTAATGCGAAACTTTGTTACTTTTGACCTTTCTGTAAGGGGTATAACCCCTGTTTTAGGTTTCTGAAAAGACAAAATCAGCTTTTACTATATAACCAAAGGTCCTGGACCCATGGAGTCTTCACCAATGACATTTGGGACCAATGACCTTGACAAAGGTCACAAGGTCAAAGGTCAAGGTCATGTCCCAGATAACGAATTATGTGTTTTTGACCTTATTTAAAGTATTTTCAGTGTGTTTTAAAGCTTTTTAAGGTTGACCTTAACCTTTGACCTAACCACTTTTTATTGGATATCTCAAAAACGATTATACTTACAGAAATCGTCAATTATAAAAGTGAAAAATGTTTGAGTCATAGAGGCAAAACTTTTTTACATTATGACCAAAGAGATTTGACCTATCTGTAAGGGGCATAACCCCAATTAACTGTTTCTGAAAAGACAAAATTAGCTTTTACTCTTGAACCAAAGGTCCTAGACCCATGGTGTCTTTTGTAATGACATCCTGGACCAATGACCTTGACAAAGGTCATAAGGTCAAAATCAAGGTCATGTCCCAAATAGCGGATTTTGTGTTTTTTGTCATATTTTAAGGGTTTCAAGTGTGTTAAAGAGCTTTTCAATGCATTCTACGCCTATTGAAACATATGTTTTACATTATGAAAAGGAAAGACCTTTCAATTGTTCAAGAACAATTGACATTTTAATTCATATTATATCGCATCTATGCAAATGGTCAGTTGGATACCAGCGGTCAGTCTGTACGGACGCCGTGCATTTACAGTGACATTCATTGTGTTTAGTATAGAACATTTATTGGAATTACCATTTGTTTTACCTTTTCGGAATTGAACTATTATTGTATTTGCTTTGCACTATTGAGAAAGTTATATATAAACCATCGTAAAGCTTAACTTCGATTTGTTGACTATAGCCAGTGAGTTTCCCCCAAAAATCTTAATATAACAGTAACGACGAACACCCCTGTTATATAGACATGCGCATCTACCAAGAATAACAGTTTTGTAACAAGAACAATGTTACAGATCACTGTTATTTGGCTGATCCTCCTTGTACTAAGTTTTCTCATTGTTTTGTTAAGTTAAAGTACACGTATTGCTGTTTTATGGAGACATAAACGAATTGGAAGAATACCACAATCAAGCGGATGTACAGAAAGGCAACAAAACAAACCGTCAGGAAACACATCGTTCAGAGTACAGGATGACAACGAAACATATCTTTTGGAGGACACGTCTTTCCAGGGGTGCTATATTCGATTCCTGTCATGTGACCTTTCACCTGTTTCCATACTGCTATTTGTTTGTCATACAAATCCTATTGTGGGATGAGGTTGCTATAGCTGCCAACACCAAATTATCAGAGCACCACCTTTTTATTGTCTTATTCAAGCAATGTTATCTTTACTACATTTCATCACCTTCGGCGTTTTAGGAAACAGGAAATGGAGTAGTCTAATTTCGTGTGTTCTTGATATGAACCCAACAGTTATTGAAGATTTGCCTGCTTTTCGCTACCACACACTCTTGGAAAAAAGAAATAAGAGTTTACAAGAAATATTCTGTTTCAATAGGATCTTCAGTAAGATTTTATAAAACTCTGTCAATGTACAGTGGACCTTTAATGTCAAAGAGATGTTCTCGTAGTCTAGAAAACCATCGTTTACGGGAAGTTTGTAGTCATTGCTCCAGTTCGCATATTTTTAACTGTACAAAGCCAGCAGAAGAAGCTATAAGAAAATGTTCGATATTATCACACACCTGTCCTGCGGTACATTTAAAATCATCAAACACGTAAGCCGAAAGTTTTGATAAATCCACACAATCTGTGGCATCACTACAGCAAGGTGAAATTAATGATCCTTCAATAAGAAGTTGAGTTAATCTCAAGAAGATTTTCTCTTAAACATTATCTCTGCCGACCTCAACATATAACAGTTAATCTATCATGAGAAACGTATCAACAATAAACATCCTTTTTCACCGGAAGGCGACCATTTATTCAAGTTATGCCTTTGTTCTACATTACAAATTGACCAATAGATTAGTAGGGTTTTAATATAAAGTCTCAGAATTTATCTTAGACTATATTTTATCCGTTCATATAGTTGCTCTGTTGTAATAGTATTTGGTCCTTCGTTCGTAATTTTATATATAGAATTCATTGTTAAATTGAAGAGGGAAGACATGGTTAAGACTTTGATTTTTTGGGTTTGTTTTAGAATTTTTTTTCACTGATGTAAGCATTTCGTATCGCCATATTATCGATACTCTTATGGGTACTGACTGCACTCATCTAAAATTGTCGAGCTTTTTTTACTGAAATTTAAATATTTTTATGAAATAGCTTCAAAATGGAAAGTAAACTAACAAAAAATTACAACTTAACGATAGCAGCAGTTGTCTTGAGGATATATTTTCTGTCTATAATTCTGGGGTAGTAAATATACTTAATGAATTTGTGCAAAAGAACTTCAGCATACTTCAGCATACTTAAATTTAAAATAGAAGTCAATAGTGCCCCTGTTTAGACATCATTGAATTGGTTAAAAAATAAAAACGCATATACGACAAAAGGGAAGATTTTAGCTCAGCCAATACAAACTCTGTTTTGCTGCGTTCTCTTCTTACCTAGGCTTATTTAGTCTACTGTATTCGACGAAACTTTAATTTAAAAGGACTAAGTAACCAAATACTTTTGAATTATTTCCAAAAAGATTACCCTCGTAATCAACAGCTTAATGTGTAAAAATACTTTTTCTCGTTAAATGTAATATCATAAGATAAGGAGATGTTGCAGGATTGCAAATGAGACATCCATCAAAGTCTAACTGATATGTATTCAACTATAAGTCTCCGAACGGCCTTCATCAATGAGCAAAACTCACAACGTATAGTCTGAATTATGACAAATTAATAAACAAATAACAAATATGACAGACAGCAACCAACGACAACCACTGAAGTACAGGCTAATGCTTTGGGACAGGAACATATAGAATGTGGCGGGGTTAAACATGTGTGTGAGCTTTCAGTCCTACCCAACTTTTGGACAGTGATGTATCCGCACATCATAAGAACAATAGTAAAAGTCATTTGGGATTGACTCATAGGTTGCCTTGAAGCACAAAATACAACAGTCCTGGCCTTGCGGTCATAAAACTTTGGAGCACGATTTTCGTACTCATACTCAGAAATCAACCAATCAAAATCATGGATTTGGTGTTTCGAGCACAAATTTTGTACTCCGAGTACTGAGTAAAGTTTTATGACCGCGAGCCCTGATCCTTGCATTCAATGTTATGTTGTTAATAGAACTAAAACATTGATAAATGATGTTTTTAAACTCCAAAAAGTTCTTACATCTTTTTCCTGCAAGGGTTACAGGCGTGTTTCGATTCTATCTAAACTTGAACAGCACCTCAATAACAATAACCTTCGAATCGTTTCTTTTTTCTAGGCAGAACTTTGTCCAAAAGCGATAAGTTTTCAAAGTACGGAGAAGATACCAAGGGGCAGCAAAAATCGCAAATCGAATACAAATAGACAATACCATAAGCTTGAACATAAACAACGCCGGAAAGACAAACAACAGTCCATAAAATACTACACACTAAACGTAAAATTGAGCAACATGAACTCCAGCAAAAAAAATGAAATTGAACTCGATTGTTCAAAAAAGATAAGCATGTACACTACATGTTACGTAATTTGGCTTCAAATTAATCATTTACAGGGTTCCATTTCTAGTCTGCAGTTTGGCCCTCAGTAAATGAAACAAATCTTCGCTATGTTCGTTTTCCTCGTTTTACGATTTAAAAAACAAATGATGTTATGAACAGTGAAATGTTCGAATATGGCATATTTTGAGGGAAAACGGTCACCGCGAACATTTCCGAATATGATTGTATAACCTTTGACCTACTGAAATTATTCGTGCTTGTCAAAATAATATTTGTTAGTAGAAGCTCGATGTGTATTTTGTATTCCGTAAATTATAGTGTTGTATTATATTTATATAATTTTGAATATACATATATATATTAGAGTGTGCCTTTACATCGGAGAACGAACCGTCAGGAAAACGGCTGAGCGTCTAAATAAATTATTTATAGAGTTACAAAAGTTATCAGATAAGTTTTCTTTTTAAGATTGTGATAATGGCTAACAATAAAAGTGTTTTTATCACTATGAAATGTATCAATTTCTTTTCATTATTATAATATCATATAAAATTACACAACAATAATTTACGAAACTTGTTATACAAATGTTTTAACAAAGAATAGTTAATTCAACTTATTCAAAATACAGCATGCAAAACAATATGTGCCAATCGTCATAATCACAATCCCGTCCACTTTTCCACGAATGTGACCTACCAGATTAGACTTATCACCGGTTTTGTACTAAAATGAGCAACACAACGGGTGCCACATGTGGAACAGAATCTCCTTACCCTTCCGGAGCACCTGAGAACACCCTCCAGTTTTTGTAGTGTCGTGTTGCTCAGTTTTTAGTTTTCTATGTTGTGTTTTGTGTACTGTTGTTTGTCTTTTGGTCTTTTTCTTCTTTTTTTTTAATGGCGTTGTCAGTTTATCTATGAGTTTGAATGTCCCTTTGGCATCTTTCGCCTCTCTCTCGTCAAGAATTATAAAACATTTAATGAGAATAAAAACTTGTTCTTATCAACTTGGTTCAGTCTCTTTTGCATTCATCAATTAGCACTAGTTTTTAAGGCAGGAAATGTGGGAGAGTCATCAACTTCACTATTCATAACAGAAGAAACTTATCTTAATCAGAAGAAATTAGTATTCAAGCGAATACTTTTTAAAATAGTAGACCAATTATAATTGTATTTTTTTTCAACTTAAAATGGTCTACAAAGCTATTCTTTATAGATATAAGATGTGGTATGAGTGCCAATGAGACAACTCTCCATCAACGTCAAAATTTATAAAAGTAAACCATTATAGGTCAAAGTACGGTCTTCAACACGGATCCTTGACTCACACAGAACAGTAAGCTATAAAGGGCCCCAAAAAATTACTAGTGTAAAACCATTCAAACGGGAAAACCATTGTTTTTAAATTGATATCCAGAAGACTACAAAATTATCATTCTTTTCACTCAAACATCAAAACTCTAAACATTTAGGAAGAGACTGTTTTTTTTTTTTTTTTGTGAATTATATTATTGTTGAATTCCCCTTATTTGTTTTGAATCTAGGTCAAAATATAACCAATCTGTCCAATTCTTAACAATATATGGTTATTTGAGCGTCTAAACAGAGCACTCTACCTTAAGAAATCTTAAAAGACACTAAAGAATAAATTATTACCGCGCTGAAGTACGTTCATTATTCATTTTTCATTATTCAAAATTCAATAATGAATAATGAAATAGTTCACTATTCACGATTCAATGTTAAGTGATGAATAATGAATAATAAACGTACTTCAGCGCGGTTAAATTATTTGCAATTTAATGTGATCTCACCAGTGTTTCTAAAATAAACATCAAATAACACATCAATTTTCCAATTTTAATCTTGCATTTTACATAATGTTATGCATTCCTACAGAATGTACGACAGTAAGTTAGAATTCAGTTTTTACATGTACAACATGAATCCCCTGTGTTCGCGCGGCCGATGGTATCGCGCATTACCTAATTTCGTCATATCCGCAATATTACATAAATAGAATCGTTCTTTCTGGAAATTGTGTTGGTCTTCTGAAGAGACAGAAAAGTTATAAAATTGATTAGTTCAAGCATAAATTTATAATTGCAATCTTATGATTAACCATATTTAACTATTTTCCCTATTTATTATGCGTTTATTAGAAAAAGTTGGTTTCATATTACGGCAAATTTTATCAAACTGAAAAAAACTTTTGCTCCGGATACTTTGAAGTCTGTTTGGTTCAAACTGAACTGTAGTTCGGAGAAAAAAATCATTCCATTATTCAAAATTAAGTAATTTTAGAAGGCATGCGCGTAATAACCCGACATTTGAAGACCTTTCAAAACAGGGGTTTCCCTTATTTTGGACACATAGTACACAAAATCTTATGGATGAAATCATACATTAAGAAGATTTCATGAAATTAAAGTATGTCATGAATTTGTTCACAATTTATAATCCGATTACTGGTTTTTATAAGTTTACCAAAGTGTAGCCAAAAGTCTTAGGTGCGCTGATACACCGGACTGCACCGTAAGAAACAAAAAATGCCTTAAAAACATAAAAGTAGAAGTATGAATTAAAACTCCTCTCAACCAAATCAAAACAAATACACTAAACAAAAAACACAAAAAACAAAGTGTCTCTGCGGTTAACGGTACGTAGACATTTCTCAGAAACCCTTACTAAAACTATTCTAATGCCATTATAAACAATTGTCACTTGTTTCAGTTTTACTAAAACAAAGGTCAGTTAACACATGCATTTTCCCACTGTAATCTTTCCATTTTACAAAATGTTTTATGTTCTGTGTCAATTCTGTATTCAGCCTAGTATGATATTTTGGATCGAATAAAATTAAAGATGTAAAAGTTTAAGAAAACCTTAGCAAAATCATGTTTTTGGTTATTGGTCTATTCTTTTTTAAGAAACATGAAAAAGTGTCGTAACATCACCACACACTGCTTTTGAATAATAAAATATTGTACATAAGAAAACAGATAAAAACAATCTTCAAAATAATATGACAATATTGTTAATCGTATTAAGCTTCTTTTTCAGTGAACTTTATACAACTCAACCAATACATAAACATTGAAAAACAAGTTCATTGATCTCGGAAAACATTTAATTTTACTAATGAAAATGTTATTTCATAAATAAGGTGAGTCTGAAGATTTTTTTTCTTTTAATCAAAATCAGGAGCACTTGAACACATTAAACCAAAAGGATCTTCAAGGCAAGGAAGTATAAGTAAAGGAAACGTAAGGAGCTTTATGACTATAAGAGACCTTAAAATGAGTACCCAAATACATCTAAAGTGAACTTTGTCTGAGGAAGTCCGCTATTTAATACATGTATTCTTAATCATTTCTTAATTTATCGACCGAGAATTTAAGAAAAGTGCGTCATATTAGTCCCGAAGTAGTGACTGAAAACCGTTATAAGTGTTTTATTTTTACGACATCTGGTCTAGATAAGAGTAGGATTGTGCCAACGTAAAACTAGTGTCTGCCAAAGTGCTATTTATTGTTGTTATTTTTTGTTTGTTTTTTAACAACCAAACATATCAAAAGTTTACAAGCATCAAAGTCAAAATGGTCTTAACAGAACAGTTAACTGCAGGTAAAAATATCGAATAATAAATTTACTAGGCATAAAAGTTCTTTTGGCTTCCTTTTCATGAATTTACTTTAAAAGATCCTCGTTGATGACAGAATGATACAACCCTGTTCATCTATGAAAATTAATCTGAAATGTGGTGTTACATCTTACAAAGTCTATCCTAATTATTTTTCCAAAAGAATTCCGCTCAAGCCGGCGCTATATATTAATTATACATTAATTGATACGGATCCAAAACTCCGGAGGTAAATGAATATTGAAAAATAGCTAAGGCGACTTAGCAGATGGCGACTTTATTTGATTTTCCTAAATCCATTGCCATACACAATATAATTAGTATGCGTCATATGCAATTAATAGTAAATATGAATAATATTCAGAACTTTAAAAAAAATTCCATTCATAAAAATTGTCTTCGGTCACAGATTCTTGTTAATATACATCTTGTGACCATATGGAGAGTTGGAATTAGATGCCGAAGACACTCCTGACCAATAATAACCTTTGACTGACTTCAAGCCATGTAAGGGAACGACCATTTAACTTCAAGGGAGGGGGGAGGGGGTGATGGTTTTTTCCTAAAAAAATATTCTGATCCCAAATTTGATGATATTGTGGTCAAGCAGATGACAAAATGAATTATTCTGAATCCAGATTTTCCTCTTACCTTATAGTGTTAAATTTGGAAAAAAAATAATTTGATTGATGGCGTCGAAAAATTTTCTGACTCAGACAAAAAATCACCCCCACCACCACCCCCACCCCCACCGCCGACCCAATCCCACCCCCTTGAAGTTAACTGGTTGCTCCCTAAATAAAATAAAAAATAAAATATTTTAACTGTATAATTACATGCGACAAATACTACCAAAAGATTGTTAACATCATTAACTGAATTTCATCCTGTCTAAAGATATGCCTAACGCAGCTATCAAAATAGCACACATGCACATTGCAGTAGAACACACTAGAGTAAGTGTTGCGTTCCTTTGGTTTAGGGTTGATGTTTGTTGATCTTGCGTTGCTGGTTCTGTCTCCTCTATATGGCATGTGCAACAAATGTAGATAAAGAAAAATAAAAGTAAAATAGCAAATACAATTGTTATTGCAAGTTGAACAATAGCAAGGCCAATAGTGTCATCATACTTTAGATATTTTACAGTTACCACCATGTTTTCGATCGCAAACATTAGCGAAGTGATAAGTGTGACTAATATCCCTTTTTGCAATCCTTTTGCCATTTTCTGGAAAACAAAATTATATGACATAAAAAATTAAGATGAGTTTGGTTATCTAATTGATTTGATGGTTTGTAGTTTGAAACCCAACTGCACAGTAAACCTATTGTTTTATATGAATCGTACTGTGGAACTTTATTCTCTCTCTATCTCGCAACCCCTTCCCCAAAAAACATCTGTGATAAAGAAGTTAACTTTTAAAAATTTGCTGATCGCTTTAGTCATGTACTATTAGTAATGAGAAATCAAGTTTCTCAATAATCAAAATAAGTGTTTGTCAAAATGCTATATATACATTGAAATTATTCCTGTAAATCATGTGGTTTAAATTTCTTGAAATTTTTACATTTTGGTCAACAGGTCAAAGTAAATATATTTTGATAGAATTATATGAAAATAAAACGAGCCAAATCTATGTTAGTCAAAGTGTTTGGCACCTCCTTAACTTTCGTTTTTACTGCTGAAGTTTACCGAAGATTATCTTAATAGACAGAATCATAGAGCACGCGAAAAATAAGTGAGATGATAGATATGCAATAGAGCATTTTATGTATTTTTTCCATACGTATCTATTTGTTAATTAAACTTTGTCATTACAATTTTTAAATGATTTTAAAATAATTTTTTAAATCAATTAAAACTATCAAACTTCCTCATCTCGGGCTTTCCTATATATATCGCTTGCGGTTGCTGAGGTACTAACGAGAGGTCTCGTGGTTAAAGTTACCACATGTAGAGTTCGGAAGACACTAATTTAATAGCAGTACTTTTCTGACGATTTAGATACGATAAAGGATTTTCTGTTAAAAGAATGTCCATGTAAACGTGATTTTTGAAAAACTTCATATGACCTTAATTGTCGATATACACATCTGGTGCAGTAAAATTCTTCTGTTCTTTTTTTTTTTTTTTTCTTTTCTTTGCTACATGTAAATGACTACTTATCACTTAAATATAAAAAACTTAAGTTTCCCAATCATGTATTGCTCACTTTTAACACCGAAGATATCGCGAGAAGTGTTACTTTTGCTTATTTGCGATCACTTAAAATCCACGAATATTTTTTAGGAATAACTAATATTGTTGTGGGAAAGGCACACTTATTGTTCTATTCGATAATCAACCCATGTATCAAAACCGCGAAATAACCACCGGTAATAATATTCACTTCTACCGTATATTAACATATTGCATTAAAGATACTAACGGTTAGTTTGACATGCATGCAGAATACCATTCGATTCTATTTGCATCCGTACAAAAGAGTACAAAATATATTATAGTTATACATGTAATTAATAGTTTCCACTTTGTCAAAGATTTAACTTATTAATATTCATATTTGAAATAAGTAATAATATTAAAGATTTGTTAATGTATATCCGCTAACCAACATAAATGACCATAACATAATCCAACGAATTAAAATGACTTCAAAGCTAAACATATAAATATAGGGTGGAAATTCTATTTGTTTTAGAAGATATAAGAATATGTGGTATGAGTGCCAATGAGACAACTCTCCATCCAAGTCAAAATTTATAAAAGTAAACCATTATAGGTCAAAGTTAGGTTTGTATTTGATTGAAATTGGTTGAGTGGTCATCTAGAAATTAACAATGTGTCTTTACTTATACCCTGGTGATCAAAATTAAATAAGAAAATAAAAAGCTTTGGAACTACTGAAAATATCATTACACATTAGATAAAAGAAGATGGCGAATAAACTATGTTCTAAATTTAGTGTTGCTATCATTTTAGTGGGTACAAACGAAAGGTATCATGCAGGCTGTATTTTATTGAAATTTTTCATAAAATAACCGTCCATAATTCATCCGAACGATGACGACGCCAAGTGATGTTGGCCATCAGAGCTAATAAAGAAACGGTGCATTACATCTGCGCGCAAAAATCATTACGGTTGCGCGCAGCTTTTGATTACATTTGCGCGCATTTATTTTACAGGTAAACTCAGGTAAATACAGGTAGTAATACTTATTTATTTATTCAATTATTTATCTACAAGTCCAAAATTGATAATGTATAAAGCCATATTTATTATGAAAATTAATATATTATAGTCATATTTATATGAATTGCCTTTATTTTTACCTGTGTTGCCTGTAAAATAAATGCGCGCAAATGTAATGCGCCTTAAAGTAAATGGTGGGTGCATTTTAAGTATAAAACAAGCAAACGACACATTGTCTCAAGTAATGCCCTAAGTTAAAGAAGTGACTTTATTCGTGGTATAATGTTACACTATACCGCAAAACACTGAAATATGTTAGCACTAAGTAATTAGAAGAGATAATCTTAAACATGTTGTTGATTCTATAAAGTAAATGTTTAAAATAAAAAGATGAGCAAAGGATACTGGATTTTTAGATATTGAATATAACTGTGTTGGATATAAAAAAAATAACTTACTGCATTTGCTTGAAAACAACTCTTCAGATAGTATGTGTCGATTGAAAAGTGTGGTAACTATCTTGGCGCATGTCTACATTTGTTTATTTGAGGAACTTAAGAAATTCCTTAATTTATGGTAAATTTATTCATTGAACTTGTTAAATCATTTAAATTCATAGAAAATCTATTTATAGAACTACTGGAAGTTCCTATTACATAGAAAATATTCTTAATCATATTGTTGTTTTATTGATTGTGACTGATTTAAAACAAAGATCTTCTTTATGTATTTGTTAATTTCTTATCTTTGAATACAATGCGATATTTGAAATAGTACAAACAAAACCTACCTAAGAGTAGTAGAAAGGGTATACACAATTGGCTTAATAAAAATTAAACAATAGCGAATAAAAATAAATTAATTAGTGTATTAATCAAAGTATAAATAGGCAATATTGATCCTGAATTCATTTGATATTGATCGAAATCATTTTGTGCCGATGATTCAAATGATTTTAAATTGTCTAGGCAAATAAACATAATTTTGAATAAAAGAAAATGCATCAACACTTGATTCGAAACATAATTTAAAGAACTTAATATTTCTTTTCATAAAGATATTCAGCGAATTTGGAATGGTGCTATTTCTGCTCTACGATATGACATGGTCTATTTATGTTAATATACTGTTTATAACACAATATATAAACACCAGGCTAAAAAGATTGTGTTTTTAATCGCTCACATGGGTAATGAAATGCTATTTTGATATTTTTGTTTTCCTTCATTGCAAACAGTTTGTAGATATTATTTAGTGGCATTTTGTAAGTCTTGTATTGATGATTATTTTAATGTGTACTGTTTTCACCTATCTATTGAAGTTTTTTAGATAAAAAAAAATCGTTATTTAATGGCAAAAAAAATCTTATAACTAGTGTGACAATTTGGCCTTGTTGACTTACTTATAGAACTTATTTCACTGATCTTTTTGCTGTTTTAACTTTTTTCTCTCACTCCTATAGTGTTTGACAAAAATGTACAAAATGGATAAAGATGGTCATTCAGGGGAAATAACTTCTATAGGAGTCGGTTGACAATTTCGGCCATCATAATGGCTGATGATTGTTTGTGCAAAACTGCACACCTGCAAAACAAATCATCTTTCAAGTTCAGTTACTCCTCCCCGAGGTCCATGGACGATTTCAACCATGTTGACTTATTTTGCTGACCATTTTTGCTATATTGTTGCTTTTTAACTATCGTTGTTTCTGCAAAACAACCATAAAATGGGTCAAAGTTGTTATTCAGGAGCAATAACTCTTAAAAGGAGTTGTTTGACAATTTCGACCATCATGATGACTAATGATTGTTGAATTATTTTGCTGACCATTTTTGCTATATAATGTTGCTCTCTATTTATCTGTGTTTCTGCAAAAAAATCTTAAAATGGGTTAAAATGTTCATTCAGAAGCATTAATTCCTAAAAGGAATAGTTGACGATTTCGACCATCGTCTTTGTAGATCTTATTGCGTTTAAAATCTCTGCTTTTTAAAATTTCTGTCTATCTTTAACGATTTCTGCGAGAAAAATTAATAAAGAAATAAAACCATCTTTCAAGGGCAATTACTCTTATAAGCATTCGATTGACAATTTCGGTCAAGTTGAATTATTTGTAGATCTTGAACACTTTTGTTTTACAATTTCTCTCTATTATAGTTTCTGCACAAAACAAAACTAGAGGCCATAAAGAGCTTGTGTCGCTCGCCTTGGTCTATGTGCATATTCAACAAAGGACACTCTCCAGCATTGTAGACATGGTAAATGAGAATAGAATGCATGACATAAATCTCTGTTTTGTTGACCTTGGATTGCTGGTCATTTACTCTGTTTAGTTTCTCTCTATCTTCTTTAGTTTTTGCTCAAAATACAAAAGAGGGGAAAAAATTTCTCATTTAAGAGCAATCACTCCTATAAAGAATGACAGTCTAATAACTATATCAGCAAAGTTTGACTTGTTAGTAGATCTTGCCTTGCTGATCATCTTTGTGATTTAAAGTGTCTATGTATCTATTATAATTTTTATCATATAAAGCAAAATACAGAAAAATGATAACAATAGTCATTAAAGGGAAATATTTCCAATAAGGAGTCGTCGGACGATTTCCTTAATTTGTATAAATAGTAGATCTTGTCTTGCTGATTATTTTTGCTTATTTAAGTTTCTATCTATCTATTATAATTTTTAAGATATAAGGCAAAAACGAAAAAAAAAATGGAAAAAAATCGTCATCAAAGGGTAATAACTCTAATAAGTATCTCGACCATGTAGAACTTATTTTGCTGATCATTTTTGCTATTTAAAGTTTCTCCCTATCTTTTATAGTGTTCAAGATAATAGGCAAAAATGAAAAAAAAAGGTTATATATTTGTCATTTAAGGGCAATAACTCCTATAAGAAGTCGTCTGACAGTTTTGACGTGTAGAAAAATTGGTAGAGCTCAACATTCTGAACATTAATGCCCTCGTCAATTTTCTCTATTTGTTACGGTTTTCAAAATAATAGACAAAACTTGCCCCTTTGTTCTATTTTTAGCCATGTCGGCCATCTTGGTTGGCAGGCGGCGTCATCGCACATATTTTAAAAATAGATATTCCAATGAAGATTCATATTGTGGCAAAGTTCGGATAAATTTGCACCAGTAGTTTCAGAGGAGAAGATTTTTGTCAAAATTAACGACGACTGACGACGACGACGACGAACATGCATTCTTTTAAGTACATAAAAAAGTAATTTATAATACAAAGTTCACCTGGTCCCCTGTGATCTATAATCTTTAATTTGGCAGATGTAATTAAACTGTTCAAAACATAATCATTTCAAGCTGAACCTGACTGTATTATTCGTCATTTTGAAAATATGTGATCAAAAGATATATAGAAATACACATCGTACCAAGGAGGTTATATGACCTCCTTGTTCGTACCAAGATTATTGGTGTTTTAAGAATAACATAGGTGAACATTTTGTCATAGAAACATAAAATATTGGCCTAGACTACCTTTTTTAAAAAATTACCATAATGTATCCGTTGTTATATAAATGTGTTTCATTATGTATTTTGAGTAGAGCTTCCTAAATTTTCTATGAATAGCGCATTTTCCAGACTTAAGTAAAGTTTTCAAGTTTGAAACAACAGAAAATCTAAAATTTACAAATAAGTTCGCACTTTGAAATAATTAAATTTTATTTTTTTTTTCAAGAAGACTTTAATATGA
The DNA here is from genome assembly GCA_017311375.1 of Mytilus coruscus. NCBI lineage: Eukaryota > Metazoa > Mollusca > Bivalvia > Mytilida > Mytilidae > Mytilus > Mytilus coruscus. The sequence continues at coordinate 27,260 of JAASAO010001884.1, forward strand.
AACAATAAATAAAGTTAACAGAACAAACATGTAACGTCTTATATTGAAATATTAAAAATACAGTATTCAAATGCATAACGTTATACCTAATGCCCCCGCCACATAAAAACTCGTTCTCACTACATTCTGTAAAAAGCAACCAAACGGCCGCAAACGGTGTGCAAACGCAGTGGACGAACTTTTCATGGTCTGTTTACGAACTAGATGGACGGGTTTGATTGGGAATGTTGCTCCATAACTTTGAGCTTGCTCAAAATTTCCCATTCTGCAATATGACATAGTGCCAACTTACTTAAAACGAGATGAACGTACTAAGAACGGAATTGCCGTAGTTGGAACGTACTAGGGATTTGCTATGACGTGGTGTGGTCGGGCGTCAATTAGATGTACGTGTGCACACAGACCCGAGTCCGTTGGTAGCACGTTCATCCCGTTCACACAAAAACCCAACTCGACCTCGTTACGTCCTTTGTGCGTCTTTATTCCGTCCGTCTAAATACGATCAATAACAAAATAGCAAGTTCTGGGCACGTTAGCAATACGTTTTTCATAGTTTAAAAAGTTCGCAGTAGGTTCTCAGTACGCCCAACTCGTTTTGTGTACAGTTATTGCGTTCTTAAGGCTCCTTCACACTGGAAGAAAACTCTACGACGCTTCCTACGATCTCCACAACCTGAACAGTCGTAGCGGAATCGTGAAAAATTTGGAAAATGTCTTCAGTGTCTTCAGGCTAACACGACACTGTTACGTTTCTACTATGCATACAAAAGCTTTTCTTGGTGTTTCTTTGCGTTACAACGCCGTCCTCCTACGACTGCGCCACGCTCTGTACGTCAACGGTAAAATCCCACTACGATCATACCACGACAAACCACGCTGAGAGCCCGATATTGTCACGATACCATACGACCGGTTATATAAGTCTAAATTGAAAACAACGTTCAAACCTATGATTGCGTTGGATAAAACCGCAATTTTTATACGTGTGCATGTAAAACAAATTTCTTGGTAGAAGGGTCTAAATACAGCACAAACAACAATTTCCTAAAGACCAACAAAAGTGAAAAAGTCTATTTTAACAAAACGCATTTGACTAACAGGTCGAACAACTGATGTTCTTAAACCCTGCTGACTGCCATTGGCGATTACCAAATAAATTGAACACCAGATCTAACGAAATAGATCTTAATATCAATTTAGTACCAAACAGAAAACAATCAACTTGTCGAAAAGATGGTATACCACAAACATGAGGTGCAAAATTTGTACACCATATCCGGATTTCGACAATTAATGTCTTTTCAGTGATGTTAGGGATCGAAAGGTATTTGGAAGGCCATATAATTTACCTCAATTTAGGATAGACTCTTGAATTTTAAAGAGTCGAAATAGGATGAACGGATCATATAAACCCGAAGGAAAATATAATACAAGCCCAAACGAAAAAATATATAAAAGTCTAAATTGAAAACAACGTTCAAACCTATGATTGCGTTGGATAAAAACCGCAATTTTTATACGTGTGCATGTAAAACAAATTTCTTGGTAGAAGGGTCTAAATACAGCACAAACAACAATTTCCTAAAGACCAACAAAAGTGAAAAAGTCTATTTTAACAAAACGCATTTGACTAACAGGTCGAACAACTGATGTTCTTAAACCCTGCTGACTGCCATTGGCGATTGCCAAATAAATTGATCACCAGATCTAACGAAATAGATCTTAATATTAATTTAGTACCATATATATATATATGGGAAGTTTGTGGGCTTCCGCTCTCATTTTCATATTCCTTTTAAGGAGGAAGCACTTGTAAAATGTACTATCAAGCTGTACTACACTTTGCCCTATTTCAAGGTCAACAAGGAATCCTTCAAGTTCAGATGGCAATGGCCCTACTGAAGAAGAGAAGGAACATTAGAATGAGGAGACGTATAGTAGGGAAGTCTGGGTCAGGCCATCGCTTTCTGCTGAAAGGAGGTTGAATTTTGGAGAATGGGATCACCTAATGAATGAACTAAGATTGATGACGAGCATTCCTTCTTCAACTATGTGAGAATTGAACCAGCTTTGTTTGATGAGTTGTTGCAAAGAGTTGGTCCAAAAATTAGGAAAGCAAACACTAACTGTAGGACAGCCTTGGAACCCGGCTTTAAATTGACTATTACACTGTGATTCCTAGTGTGATTCCTGGCAATTGGTATAAACTCCTCAGTATCAGTTTAGAGTAGCCTACAACACCATTATCATTCTCGTGCCTGAGGTCTGACGTGCCATCATATAGAGGTTTACAAGAACGAATTCATCCTGTGCCCCACAACTCCTGAGGAGTTGAGACCCATAGCTGAGGAATTCAAGAATAATGGATTGTCCCACATACCTGTGGTGCTCTCAACGGCAAACATTCTGCCATTAGGTTCCCACAAAACTCTGGCAGTCTGAGTTAAACATTTTCAACTGATTTTAATATGTTGTTCTTAAGTTGTACGGTTACACCCTGTCCCAGGTTAGGGGTAGGGGTTGGCGCCTTCAAACATGTTTATCCCCGCGATATTCGATATGTGCCTGTCCCAAGTCAGGAGCCTGTAGTTCAGTGGTTGTCGTTGGTTCATGTCATTTTTATTTTTCGTAAATTGTTTTGTTATGATTTTTTTTCTTATTTTCATGACGGGTCTTTTATAGCCGACTATACGATATAGGTTTTCTCATTGTTGAAGGCCTATAATTGCTTATATCCATTTTATTTGAACTTTGGTGTATAGTTGTCTCATTGGCAATCATACCACATCTCCTTATTTTCATATTTATTACAATTATAAAGGCTTCTTCTCTATCGCCTTGATGGCACTTGAAGACGCACAGTACACGTTTTGTGGGTAGACATCGGTTGTCCTGGGCTCCATATCGGACTGTCACATATTTAATGAGCCTGAATGGAAGGAATGTCTTCAAGATGGCAGTATTGCTTTTCCAGAACCAGAGCCTCTGTCATCTGATGAAATCGACATGCCTTACTTTCTTCTTCAGGGTGATGCTTTTGGTTTGCGCACGTTTCTCATGAAACTTTAATTACAGAGAGCCTTACAAAAGAAAAACGCATCTACAGCCCATAGGTTTCAAGTTCTGCTGACCACTATGCAGATTAGACCTGATTATGTACCAGATGTATTGAATCTTGTGTGTGTCTACATTATGTATCCAGCTCAACAAAATGTAGTTCTTGACCGAGAACACGATCATCACAACTTGATCCCTGGAATATGAAGGAATTAGGCTAACATGCACGAAGCGGATACAGTATCGGGACACTACGACAGGCAAGAAACAGTAGGAGTACTTAAGACTGTATTTTAACAGTCCTTTTGGGTCAGTACCACGGCAAGAAAGGATGATTTGATCAGAATGGAAGTTTTGACTCTAACTCTTTCTCTATACTTGAAATTTTGAGTTCGGACTTCATACTGAATCGCTTTTAAACTGATAATTTGACATTGTACTTTATTATGAAAAGGTTAATTTGTCTATATTAAAGTAATACAAGTCATCTAGTCATACATGATAATAAATAAAACTGGAAAACAAAAGGTTTTAATGTATACTAACTTTGGTGGATAGTTATCTTATTGGCAATCATATCACATCTCCTTATTTTTTTTATTGATCTCACTCCAGCTATTGTAAATCGATTACCTTTATCTTGTCCATTTCTACATTGATTGTTTTACATCGTTTTGTTTTGTTTTTATTTTTTTTATGTAATTTTACCAGCTGCTTTAGTTTTATCTCTACCTTTGGATTTCCTATTACATATGCCTAAGCATATTTTGGCCTTGAGCGTCAATGGAAGGATATTGTAAGTCGAAACGCGCATCTTGTGCAGTGTAAAAAATTTGAACCGTTTGTTATATTCTTATTTATAAATTTTACTGCTAATTTCTTGAAAATGACACCACCAAATGAAATTCGGTTTTTCCGTTTGCTATTAGGAGAACATATATAAAGATGCATGGGAACTAGTATAATCAGTTCTGCAACAGTACTATTTATAAAGTTTGATGCATAAGGCACGAGAAAGGTTTTGGCGGTTTCTACAGGTGGGGTTTTATGGTACTATATGAAGTTTGCCATTTTTAAGTGTATTAGTATCGAAGGCACTCGCAGTTACGTCGAATCAAAGTTATTCACATTAGTATATATACAGTTGCTGCTATTTCTATAACATGTATTTATATGATTTTGAACGGTAAAAATCTGTACAATTATCTAAAATAAGAATTGTACCACAATAGAAATTAATATGTTACTGCGAGCAACTAATCCTATTGCTGTGTTTGTCTTGTTTATAGCCAATTGAATTTAGAGTAGAAATACTTTAAATTCGGACGAGCAGGGCGAGGAAGAATTTAAAACTATATTCTTTATACATTGATTTAAACATTACTGCTGCAACGGTTCAATGACCACTTTATGGAAAGTGTGATCCGGGAAATGGTTGATTAGTGTTTACACTTTCCATACAGTGGTGATAATGTGTAGGAATAAAAAAAACTGAAATGGGTGGAGGTCGCCTCCTGATCATTAACTTTGTAAATCCAACGAGCAACGAGACCCGAGAGGCCTTGGTACGTAGAAATAGTAATACTATCCAACGGTAAAGCCGAAAGTCAGAATATCATTTAAGGAACAACAAATCTAACTGCAATCTCACGTGGTCGAAGCAAACATTTCAAAACGCTATCATGGCTAAGACAATACCAAAATGAAATAGCAAATATCAATTGAACCGAAAATAGACCGCCAAAAACATGCAAGAAAAGGAATGATTCCGAAAAGTGTACCCTCATTTATCAATGATATGTATAATATATGTATTTTCTACAGTAATGTTATGGGTACACTGTGACGTGCGAATTATACACCATATACGAATAGCACAAATACAAAAATCAAAAGCCTTTAATCATTCATATTCATACCGAAAGTGAACAAACTCAAATTTAATCAAAGTCAACACAGTCACTGTTCATCTAAATCAATGTCAATACAATAACTTCACTGTTAATCTAAAAACGCAACATTTGAACATATTTAAACCACAGTACATTATGTTGAAATATGTTAAGAGGATGCAGGCTGCAATGGTTGGTTAGCCTGAGGTTGGAAAAAATCTCCCAGACGTATCAGGATAGCTGTAATTTTCCAGGCTGATTTAATGGGCCGGAAAAAGACTGACAAAGAAGCTTCCTCACCAAGCTTTTCCTTCATCTAAAAGCATATAAAATGAAAATCTCATAAGTCTCAATATTTAGAAATCTAAATATACACATGTACAGATAAACAGGGTATACTTACACTGACTAATGTCTTCTTCTGGACCTCAACAATGTGGGGTTTCATGAATTCAAAACATCTCAGTATCCATGCATCGCATTCTGTCTGTTCATGTGGCTCTTGTCCAAAGCAGAGCTTATTCAGACGACAATATCAAGTTCGCAGACTTGTGTACCATGTCTTTAGCGCAACAATATCCTTGCCTAACTCGTTGGATTTCTCCCGCCACATAGCCTCCTTCATTATAGTATCTTTGTAAGTTTGGAACTGCTTGTGACATATAATAGCCTGTATCACTTTATATCAATATTTTAGGTGTATTATATGAATGTCATGTAAAAAACTGTATGTTGAAAAGATTTTATTTGTTATATGTGTTTGCCCCGCTGGGGACCTAATTTGGAAAAATAAAGTATCTATTCTTATCTTATCTTGTTGTATTAGATATGATTGTTCTCCAACCAATCAACCATAGAATGTTCTTCTTCTTTAAAAAAAAAGCAGTCACCTTTACCTTCTGCCTCTTTTCAGGGACAGGCTAATGTTCGATGTTGGAGTCTTCTGTTGGCACGGAAAGCTCCTCAGGACGCTCATGACCACCTACCTCTGTGAGTTGTTCTTCAGTTGCAGACGGCTCTCTGGATGTCTTTGTAGAACCCCTGCCACGACCACCTCTTCTTTTTCCTCTCATGGCTGGTATTTATAGTTGAGTCGAAAAGTTAAATAGTCGAAGGAGCTTCGTCGTGAGAACGTACCGTGGCCCTCTTGATCGTAGTGAGAGAGGCAATGTCCGTAGTAGAAGCGCAGCATGGACGTAGTTATATCGTAGTTTGGCCGTTGCCTTCGTAATACGAGCGTGAAATGATCGTAGATCGAATGTGAGGCTAGCGAAGTCAGTCTTGCCACCAGGGCCCTACAACTCTATTACGCTGAAACCGCTGCCACTACGCTCCTTCTATTACTTTGATACGATGTCACTACGTGTTGAGCATGTTCTAAATTGTCGTAGCTTAACCACGCTCCACCACGCGCTGCTAATACGCCCATAAAGGCTACGACCTTGTAAACATCTTCCACGATCGTTTCTTTAGATTGTAGCGCGGTCTTCGTCCAATGTGAAGGCCCCTTTGTGCAGTTCTTAAAACATACAGTACAATCAGACAAGGTATAGTATAAAAAGGTGATCACAGTTCTAGTTTGTATAGAGAGGAATATATATATATATATACAACTCGTCTAAACATCAACCCAACAATGTTAGATCTGTAAATTTGCTTTCGCAAATTTTTGTTCTTCCTCGCCGGGATTCGAACCCATGCTACTGAGATATCGTAACACTAAATCGCCTGCACTGTAGCCGTCCCGCTAGACCACACGACCACCTGGTATATATATACAAGTCTAAATTGAAAACAACGTTCAAACCTATAATTGCGTTGGATAAAACCGCAATTTTTATACGTGTGCATGCAAAACAAATTTCTTGTTAGAGGGGTCTAAAAACAGCACAAACAACATTTTCCAAAAGACCAAAAAAGTGAAAAAGTATGTTTTAACAAAACGCATTTGACTAACAGGTCGAACAACACATGTTCTTAAACTCTGCTGACTGCCATTGACGATTGCCAAATAAACGGATCACAAGGTGTAATAAATGTGTATATATATATACATACTATATGTATATTAACATATTTTTTTCCATACTGTACTTACGCTTATAACATTGAAGACAAATATCACCATAGCATCATATGTATCAAACGGAACATCAGACAATCATAAAGCATGTCACCATATGCAGTATCATCATTTAAAAAAAAAAACACAAGTTATAACAGCACAAATGAAAAAAATTTTAGAATGCGGCAAACGATGGAGGAATGGCAGAAACGTGCTGGGTTTTTATAGCCGTCAAGCCAGGACGTGTTGACAATTATGTTCTGAACGCACTAAGGACGAGATGAAGACGTAGTCAGAAATAGTGAAACTGTCTGTGAACGAGGTGATCGAGTTAAGAATTATAGTTAGAACGGATTTCGACGAATAAGAAACGAAGTAGAACTAGTTATAAACCGGTTTAAACGGACTACAGACGGGCTTGGACTGTTTGGAAACGGTGTCCCCATGAAGTGAACGGGCAATTTTACTCGATCTGAACTGGATATAGACGAATTGCAAACGGATAAAGATGAGATGGACGTATCGAGAACTGTTTAAAAACTAACTAGGGTCGCATCATAGACATTGTCCATCCAAAGCTATACGTTCTAGCCAGACCACAACCTGTTTTACGTACTTTTTAAGGACGGGTTCGGACCTTTTTAGAACTAGTTTGGTGTGACTGAAGCCTAATAGGTTGACCTGCTTCTAGACTCGATGCAATTCAGTACACATCATATTGTATAGACTGTTCTTTATTATGAAAGACAGTGTGTTGACCTCTTGATGTCTTTTAGTTTTTCTGCTGTTGGGTTTCTGTCTCAATAAACTGTATCAAATCTCCCTTTATTTTGACTTAAGATATGAAGTAAATCCGATGAAGCTAGTACATGTGTCACTCCGTGTAAGACGTATATAATTGCCTAAAGAGCTTTCATGATACATCGGTGAAATTTTTCTTATAACATTTAGGAAAGATTTTGGTTAGCATATACTAGTACAAAACTTTCGAGCAGGTCAGTAACAGTAAAACTGGAATCATAAATTTCTAAATCAACTGAATTAAATCTATGCGAGTAAAATAAACATGTTTGTAGTCATTACAAATGGAAACGGCGATTTATATAGATTTGCTTTTCGTCTTCAAATCTTTAAAATCGTCAAACAAAAGCATTATAAGGCCAACTAAAATTAGTTAGTAGATTTTCATCCAGATTTTTGAGAAAAAAATGGGCGGGTGGGAGGATTTTATTTTTTAATTTTTATTTCCTACGAAACCCTTTTGTGACGTGTTCTTCATATGCAAGGGTAATATTAATAATCTTCTATCATGTATAACATATATATAATTAATCCTACATAATTTTTCAAATTCTTAAATAAATATTTCTGATTGGCAATTTCTACATGTAATTGCCGCTTTAGGAACTTTTTTTGGTAAATAGCAAAAACGTGGCCTGAGAAATACTCTCTTTTAGACTACCTAGCCTACACCAAATTTATTTTGCTTTCTCGGCTATGGTTTGTAGTGCCAATAAAATGAAGCATGTGCATTGGTATGCAACATAAGTATTATGAGTACAAAGTGAAATGAAAACTCAAACTGTGTTGAAAATACTACGGTTGATGCATTTAAGATTCTTATGCAAGGTGAAAATATAATTACAATGTAGAACGTGAACTTAACCAAAAAGAAGAAGTTGTTTATTGACTATATTGAGGGGCTGGTGACATCTGGTGTTTACTGTTTGTCAACAAAAAAAGACAGGCTAGGGGTAAATCTAAGGGATTGCTTTAATACTACTTGTACGTTGATCGACTTTTTGTACTCAATAAACGGTCATAAATCGCACAAGTTCGTGCTTGTGTCAATTTCTTTATTCCAGCCATGTTTTTGTACTAATGTGTTCAACCATTCTTGAGCTTTGAATATCATTCACAGTTCAAATTTCCTGGAACAAAGTCATAATGTATAAATAAATAAATAAATCCACGGTTTTCTAATCACAGAAATTTGTGACATATCGCAATTTACGTTCATGGAAACCGCCTATTACTCGTTACCCGAATATATCATGCCCTTCTCGTATTCTCGGAAGATAACGTTGCCATCATAGAGCAGCAGAATATGTCGATCTAAGCATTTTGGTTAAATTACTCGAAGAAATACTAAACCCGAAATTTGCAATTCAGGAAGTTTTGCACGAGGATAAAAGCTTATATGAAGGGTTACCGCCAGTCACCACTTATAAAAAGTAGTGCTGCATATACCTACGCGTATAATCATCAACAATATTATAGTTGCCTGCAGGTCACACCAACATTTATCTGTATCAAAAGTGCCTGCAGGTCACACCAAAATTTATCTGTACCATAGGTGCCTGCAGATAACATTACTTAAGACCTGTAACATAGCCTACCATTTGAGTCTGCAGGTCACACTACTAATTATCTGTACCATAGCCTATCATATGGGACTGCAGGTCACACTGATATTTATTTATACTTTTGTGCATTATAGGAGCCTGCAGATCCAATCACCATATATATCTGTATCATAGGTGTATTTCACATTTGTGAACATATATTTGTTCCGCATAATACTAATGTCTTGTTCCCCCTGGAACAAAACTATGGATAATAAAAGTTCTTGGGAACAAACATTACATAATATTATTTCCACCTTCATAAGATATTTTCCTGGAACTAAAACGTCATATGGTTTCATAATATGTGTTCCTTTACAGAAAGTGTCATTTAATTTTTTACACCTGATTACATCTTAATTAATGTTCACTTCACATTACATTTACCTGCACATGTAGTATATACAAAGAACCTGAAGAATGGAGTCTGAGGAATACAACAGAATTTTTACATATTTATTCTAAACAAGGCAAGAATATATATTTTAATATTTTATTACTGCATGCTCCACTGTGACTTACTTAACTAAATGGTCCTTTAGTCTGTACCTGAGACTACTATAACACATACTATAGTAGTCTCAGTCTGTACCAATGAAGAAAGTTTAGCTTATACTTTAGTCAAGCATGTAGTAAGCCACAAATTTCAGATGAAAATAACTGTACTTTATTATTGGAAATTTACTTACATACATTTGTGTCTAAACTAATTATGGATATTGTAGTATATATTCCTAGAACTTTGATCATATGATTAATTTTTCTAGAACTTTAATTATCAAATAACTAGCTAACTATTCCTATATTCCATTTATAATACAGCCAATATTCCAATATGCCTGGAACTTTTATAATAAAACAAATATTCCTAGAACTTTTATAATATAACAAATATTCCTGAACTTTTATAATATAACAAATTCTCCTGGAACTTTTATAATATAGCAAATATTCCTGGAACTTTTATTATATAAAACATTGTCCATAATATTTATTCCAAAGAACTTTTAGCATATAACTAAAGTTCCATTGGGAACTTTCCTTATGTAATATTTTATCCTTTGTGAAGGAAATTTTCTTATAGCACTGGATAAAATATTATATAAGGAAAGTTCCCATTGAACTTTTGTTATATGCTAAAAGTTCATTGGAACAAATATTATGGGGGAACTTATATTCTGTCACACAGGCACCTATAATATAATACCGGTATGAAAAATAACATAACGACCTACAGGCACCTATGGTAGGATATGTTAAATAACAGGGTGACCTACAGACATCTATAATATGATATGGAAAATAACATGGTGACCAACATATACCTATGATAGGATATATAAAATAACAGGGTGATTTACAGACCCTTATAATATGATATAGAAAAATACCATGGTGACCTACGGGCACCTATGATAGCATATGTAAAATAACAGGGTGACCTACAGGCACCTATAATATATTATGGATAAATACCATGGTGACTACCTATAATAGCATATGTAAATTAATACGGTGACCTACGTACAGGGAACTATATTATGAAAATAACAAGGTGGCCTACGGGCGTCTATATGATATGGTAAACAACAGGGTGACGTACAGGTACCGTTGAAATTATTGGTAAAGATCAAAAGTAGTGTGACATACAGGCACCTAGGATATGATATGGTACAGATCAATAACAGGGTGAACTACAGGCACTTTTGATAATTACGATAGGATATGGTTAAGATAAACAGGAGTTTAATCTTCAGCAGCTTTGATATGATATGGTAGTGACTAATGGTAGATGACCTACAAGTACCTTTGCTAGGATATGGTACAGATCAACAACAAGGTGACCTATATGCACTTTTGAAAGGGTATGCTACGGATCAATAGCAATGTGACCTCATTCACCTTTGAAATGATACGGTACAGATCAATAGCAGGGTAACCTACAGGCACCTTTGAAATGATACGGTACAGATCAATAGCAATTTGACCTCATTCACCTTTGAAATGATACGGTACAGATCAATAGCAGGGTGACCTACAGGCACCTTTGAAATGATACGGTACAGATCAATAGCAGGGTGACCTACAGGCACCTTTGAAATGATACGGTACAGATCAATAGCAGGGTGACCTACAGGCACCTTTGAAATGATACGGTACAGATCAATAGCAGGGTGACCTACAGGCACCTTTGAAATGATGCGGTACAAATCAATAGCAGGGTGACCTACAGGCACCTTTGATATGATACGGTACAGATCAATAGCAGGGTGACCTACAAGCACCTTTGAAAGTATAGAACCACTAATTCAGGCCCGGTCGGAAAGAACATACAAGAAAGTAGTACATATTCAAAACAAAATAGTTCCTGCGCATAGCTGTATCTTTGTCAATAGGTGAAATATTTGGGTAGTTTTGGTATCAAATGAAAGCTTGGGGACTTGGGATCACTGTTGAACCCTTGTTGAAAGGTTCTTTTGAATAATAAAGAAGTGTATAAAATTATAACAAGAGGGCACATTTGCCCTGTTGTTCAGATCAGATGTACCGGTTTTGGAACTATCAAACTTCCGGGAACCAGTGCGCTCTAATATGCAATTAAAGGTATGTTGAATTTTTCAGCACAAGTTAGGATAAGGTATAGTTTTGACATGAAATGACTGCCACTTTATTTGAACTTAAGACAAAGTAGCCATTAATGCTTGAAATTGCAGAATTTAACATAGAAAGCAATTGGGCTATGAATTAGTGGTTTTATACCTGAAATGATACGGTACAGATCAATAGCAGGGTGACCTACAGGCACCTTTGAAATGATACGGTACAGATCCATAGCAGGGTGATCTACAGGTACCTCGGATAATTGTGGTACATATCAATAACAGGGTTACCTACAGTCACCTCAGATAATTATGGTACAGAGCAATAGCAAGGTAATCCACAGGACCTTCAGAAAATATTGGTACAGATTGATAACTAGTAAACTCTCATTTGACGAGCAGAAAGACACCTGCATTTTTAATGCGACTTATGCAATGAACAACAGGTAAAATAGCAAAAATACCGAACTCCGAGGAAAATTCTAAACGGAAAGTCCCTAAGCAAATGACAAAATCAACAACTCAAACACACAAAACGAATGGATAACAACTGTCATATTCCTGACTTGATACAGGCGTTTTCTTATGTAGAAAAAGGTGAATTAAACCTTGATCTATAGCTAGCTAAACCTCTCACTTGTATGACAGTCGCGTACAATTCCATATAGCGCATTATATTGACAACGATGTGTGAACAAAACAGACAGACATAAAAGGTAAAAATGTCACAAATAGGGGTACAGCAGTCAACATTGTGCTATAATCTTAATCACTATAAAAACAAACAAATATGTCAACAAAGCAAAAAAAAAGCATATTGACAAAGCAGATAAGCAAAAACGAAAGACAAGAATACAGAAATTTACCATAGCACAATAACACAATGACGGGATGTATAAGTACCGAGCCACGTCAAATGGATATTGAACAGATATATCATGTTAAGGAGGGGTATTTGCGAAAAATACCAGTCGAGAGAATGTTAAATTTCGCGAGCCGTAAGGCGAAGGAAATTCATTCTCAAGACTGGTATTTTTCGCAAATACCCCTCAAGAACATGCTATATCTGTTTAATTACACCGAATGTTAACGTTCAAAAACGCATTGATGATCGTGACGTTACAAGCGTCCAGTCGGATAGAGTATTTTTTGGCAAATACCACGGCAGAAAGGGTAAAAAAGGCATATCCTTTTTGCATATACCCCGGCGGCGTTAAAAAATGAACGATATTCATTTGATAACAGTAAATTGGTGAAAAATACACTGGCTATCAACCAATCAAAACCCAGGATTCTTACATAAGGTGTAAGTATACCAAAAATAGACTAAACAGTAAAAGTACTAATTTACAAAGACAAATAAAAGAATACTGTAACTCGTTATTATTAATTAGATGATAAACAACTTCAGTACCTAGAATCTTTACTTCAAGATCATCGTGTATTATTTGTGAAGTTGATACGAAATATTTATCAACAAGGTATTGGTATCTTCCAATGAACTTTTTTAGAAAAGGGACGAGACGTTCTTTGACATACCCCTGACATTCATCAACTTTCTGCTCAGACACTGGTGACGTTTAACAAAGTCTGAGCAAATGAAATAAATAAGTAGACATTTGATTTTGTTGATTTCTAAAAGGCTAGGGGCCGGTTTTCGAAAGTATCCTAAGATATGTCATAAGATTCATCTTAGGACCAATTTTAAAACCATCTTATGACTATCATATGATATGACATAAAATGTAAAGCATAGCTGTCATAAGATAGTCACCTATGAAGCCCTTATGACAGTCAAAAATGAAAATATATAACTATGAAAATAATAACTACTACTATTCTTATCTTATACGAATATTTCATATTTTTTCATTATCATAGTAATGAACACGATAAACATGAAATTATATATGAAGAGGAGTAAAAATCTGAGTTGATAATTTGTTTAAATTTAATTAGAACTTCGCGTTCATGTATTATTATAATGAAGTGTTATCTAATTGGGAATACTTTTAAGATTTGGTACATAGAGTACCCGCTTAAAGAAATGCCTGTGCAAAAACGTTAATGAACTACTATATAAAGAAAGAAATAATTTATATATTTATTAAAAATAATCATTACAAAGAAAAGGATTCCAATTTGTACGTCGCAGGAGATTCAAATTTCAAATGACGAAGTGAAGAAGAAATAAATCTTGACTATTTAGCAGATTAAACGACACAACAAACAGTGTCCAAAAGAGAGCAAGGGTGGCTGCATGCAGAAACGGATTTTGTAAGAGGGGCAGGGCCTCGACCCCTATGGAGCTACATATATGGTTTATGTATAGCTTTAGTTTGGGTCCCCTTTTTTCACAATCCTGGATCTGCATGTTGCATGAGCAAATACAAAAAAGGTGCGATGTCGTAACATTTATGACAATCATATGACTACCATCATGACCATAAGTCATGTCGCGAGGTGTCTTAAGTGTACGATAAAAGTTATGAATACCATGACTTGAGACCCTTTCGAATACATATCTTATGACTATGACATGTCATTAAACCATCGTAAGACATGTCTTATTCATAAGATACTTTCGACAACTGTGCCTCATGTTTTGTCGTTCAATTTCCTCCTTGTCCCTCATTTAAATAATTGCAAATCCATGATACCCTTCGTGAACAGATCTACAACATTTTGAAAGTTTGTGCTATGTAAATGTGACCTGCAGTCACCTATCATTTTGCGTGCTACGACTGTTAATGGTATTTTAAATATTTCCAGTAAACAGTAATGTTCAACGTAATACAAAGAGGATAATCAAAAGATAAACACGGAATATCTGAAACCTTAAGTTAAAATTAAAGAATTATAAAGTCTGACAAAATTTATGATGCTAAGCACCAACTGAGTCATGTGGCATATATTTACATAGTCGATTTAAATCTCAATTTTTTGCCGGAATCAATTACAGGCCATTTTATTGATCATCAAGAAACTAGCTTGCACGTCATTGCAATGAATTTATTGCAAATTATTTTGCCGCACATACATGCTCAATTTTGTTTCCTTTTAGGTATTTAGATCTACCTCTTTGGTTGGGACTACATTAACTTGCGTTTACACTTTTCGTAGTGCTACGGTTTTGACGTTGGGTGACTGGCAGTAACCCTTCATATAAGCTTGTATCCTCGTGCGGAAGTTTTGAATGAAATGAAATTATCGGCGGTTATCGGTAACGGAAGTGAGCAAAATCCGGAAATCGTAAATTTTTGAAAATAACAAAAATCGGGGCGGGATGAAAATCTATCAATTAATTTTAATTGGCCATATATATATATTTTAAAGGAACATAACCTACGATTAAAACACAAAATAATATTATGACATTTATAAAAACGGAATATTGAAATATCATTTCGCTAATGACACTCAGATTGGTTCAATTTAAAAAGCTCACAAACATCGCTTATATATATTATTGGCTTGCAAGTCAATAATTTAATCTCACTTGAATCCGTATTCACGCAACCTTAATTTGACCGTAGGCTGGAGTAAACTGGACCCCTGTTGTGTTCACTTATCGCTACACTAACAACTGGTACGGCTTAAATCTCGTGGTCAGCTTTCTGACTACGGGATTTAATAATTTGACGAGACTAGTGCATCATGTGATGTGTTTATTATGTATTATATTGATAGGAGCTCAGACGTTAAATTAACACATTTGTATCCCTACTGAGTTCTTACGGAAATGAAAGATACCGGCTCAGTTTGTCAAGAATATGATTACACGCTTGTGGGGAATATTTATCTGCGCTGCCACCATGGGGTTAATTAACAGATACTTATTTATTTGCGGCATCACAGTATTAACATTTGAGGCCAAGTTCCTGTCAATGTAATTGGTCAATTTCGTAGCGAATCGTTATATTTATAAGACTCGTCCAATTAAAGCCAATGTGACAATGGCTCCAACCCGTTCCTTCGGTGCGAAGCTTTAGATGGAACGGCGGACCAGTTTAAGGCTGGAGATGGGTTTCGCCTGTACATGTGCTAAGCATGTTTAATTACCATCAAAAACATAAAACAACCAATACAATAAAACATTTATTAGGCTAATGAAATGGATTCACACAACACAATAGTTCAATACTATTCAATAAACTAATTTAAGAATAACCAATATAGAAATTCAAAAATGTTAATACATAAAATTAACCCTAAAACCAGTAGAAAAAACGAAATACCCATAAATAAAAATGGGCACGGGTGGGCGGGTTAAAAATGTTCTCAAAACTATCAAAATTGTTGATCGACGCTTCAACTCATTTTCAAAATAATATATAATAAGAACTAAGTGTTTACCGTGTGAAAACAAATCTTGGAGTGAAGTAAAAGGTATGTAATTTAACAGGTAAACGAAAGTGAGTAGAATTCAACTAATAATCCAATAAGAAAAGTTATGACAAAATCAGGATGACGAAAAGAATGTAGCATTTAAATAAATAAATTCGTTAGGAGCAGAAAAATAATAAAATTCTAGCAAAATATAAATTTCTTTCTCAGTAATTAATCATTTTTAATAAAATAAAATTTCTAAATTACTATCAAAAACATGAAACAACCAATACAATAAAAACATTTATTAGGCTAATGAAATGGATTCACACAACACAATAGTTCAATACTATTCAATAAATAAATTTAAGAATAACCAATATAGAAATTCAAAAATTGTTAATACATAAAATTAACCCGCCATACCGAAGGTCAGCCAAAAAACAGTCAGTGTAAAAAGAAAATTGAACCAAGATTACACTCTTGATTTTAATATAAACAGAATCTGCTAACAGATAAGCCTCCCTAGCGTACAAAAAAGGACCAAATTAGAAATAAGCTAAAGTCAGCCTTCTGAAAAATTAAATGAGAGAAATCTGCTACAAAAACTCTCCCCCTGCATAAAAGAGGTCAGAAATAAATGAAGCCTTTCTCGTAAAGAGTGTTCCCTCAACTCAAATGAGCCAAAGTATTGGCTATAAAATGAACAAATTTTTGAATTCCAGCATGATTCAAATGCAATAGGTCAGTTTTGTGAAATAAAGGGTATATAGGTCTATGAAATCTGTCATAGAAAGAATTGCAAGCGGGCATATAGCTAACCTTCACCCATCCTGATTGAGAAAAGTCAAAAAGTTGTGAATTAAAATCCTGAACTAGGCGGTCAGACATTTTAAAATCTACTGGTCTAGGTAAAATGGAAGATAAAATAATTCTACAGGAGGCGTTTACGCTCCTAATTTCCTGAATAATAAAATTAATATTAATCCTATATTGATCACTTGTTATTGCAAAAATATCATTAGTGCCAACATGAATTATAACATTACAAAATTCATTAATATTAAAATAGCCATGTCTAATTTTCCAAAGCAAACGTTCACTTGTTATGCCACCAAACGCTTGTATCTCTGTATTCTTTAAATCAGGAAAGTATTTAAAAAACGAATCACTTAATATCAAAGTGCTTCTGCACCAAGCTTTGCCTCCTAAAACGAGAATAAAGTATTAGAAAACAATTAACAATAAGACATCATTTTGTTTGCCACAATAAGCTTTTCATTCAAACCATAACGGAGATAAAGTTTATATGCAGAACTTTTCCAGTCACCTTGAAGTTGAATTAAATCAGATGGTACACCACATTTGAAAGCCCACGTGGCACCACCCCTTCTAAAACTATGAGTTGAAAATTTACCTGCATCCAAGCCAATACTTGTAATGCATTTTTTCAAAAAAGAATTGAACATATTGTAAGTAACTGGTTTTAAAACACCATTCTTTTTAACAACAAAAGCTGAGGCTGAGTCTGGAACAATAAATTTATCGCACATGGAAACATAGGCCGTAAAAGGACAAAGAGGAGAAGAAGTATTTCTAACAAGTGGAATTTGCAAACTCCTTTCTCCAAATTGTATAGTTTTAGACCAATTAAAATTCACAAGCAATACATTATGTTTTACAAAAATATCCTTCCTCTTTAGACATTTCAACGGGTCATCAGCGGTGCCTACCAAATTAAACTTTCGGCACATAAGAAAAAACGCAAACAAAAATAAACACCAAAATGTATGGTGATTACTCTCCTCAAAATTTAAAATATTTTTAAACTGCAATTAAATATTCGGTGAAATGGGAAAAGCGGATTTAACTTCATGCGGATTTTCTCTTTTTAAACCTTTAAAAAATAATTTAATATAGAAAGAATAAATGCTAAAATTCTAAATCCAAATACAAATGAAGACATTTAACACCATTAACATACTTTCTAATCGAGTCAGTGCTTTTAAATGATATAATATCATTTAGCATTGTGATTTGTGATATAGAAATAATATCATTTAACATTGTGAATTGTGACAAAGATATAATATTATTTAACATAATATCATTTAACATTGTGGATTGTGACATAGATATAATATCATTTAACATAGTGAATTGTGACATAGATATAATATCATTTAACATTGTGATTTGTGATATAGATATAATATCATTTAACATTGTGATTTGTGATATAGATATAATATCATTGATAATTACACTGATCTCCATCATGCAACATTTTTCTCACGAATTTCTGACATATGGATTAGGATCCCATTCACAGGATACCAGTCCAGTACCGACGAATGAAGTCCTTTAATAGATCTACCATCTTTTAAATGGAATATTGTACCGAGATGAAAATTATGAAAAGATGCTTAAATTTGTATTTCAACTTCTGTTAAATTTTAAGTGATTCTGAAATGTATAGGGTGGATGATTGTCTGAGTAAATGATCCAAATTTTATTTTCGATTTTAACCAGGAAGTTATAAAAATACCCTATAACTACTCAAAACAGTAATTGCTCTCTTAAATGCCGGTCATGACCCTTCAAGAATTGTCCCAGGAACCATGAAGGGGGCTACTAGTATGAGAAAGTAATTGAAATTTTGCAGTCTAATATAAAGAATAAAAAATCTGCCCCTCAATTTTGACAAAATTGCATTGGAGTAATAATTGGGTCCCCGTTCCATATACAATTTGTACATGCAGTAATTGCTAGTGCCAATAAGTGTAAAAAAAAGGTTTTTGTTGTTCATCTAATTTCTGAATTAAAAAAAAGACACGGAATATGTTGCATTATTTCGTGTTTCTTAATCCATAAACGCCATTGACCGAATTTTAAATTAAAGAATCAATGCTTTAAAATTTAGTTGTGTTCTTCGCCCTCCTCACCGTAAATTCACGACAGTACCTATAGATATATATGTAGGGGGACAATATAACCCGTCTCAAATCTGTGATTGTCCCTTTATAATTGTTTCGTAGTATCATATTTTAGTTTGAAACCAATAATAAAAACATTTAAAAATATTTTAGAACTTTGTATATGATTTTAATTAAGATTAGATAAAAATGTTTGTTTGCATGTTAACATAAACCTTTCTGTTTTGTTTTGTTCGTTCCTTAATAAAGCAATAACTTAATTGATGTTTTAAAAATTCTGAAACGAAGAACACCTTATCAAAGATCAAAATATGAAAAGATCAAAATATGACATCAAAGACCAAAAGATTATAATTTGCAAAGATCAAAATAAGATTATAATTTGCAAAGATCAAAATTAGATCATAATTTGCAAAGATCAAAATATGACATCAAAGATCAAAAGTGTTGTAAAAAACCAGACATGCTGGAAATAAAAGTGTCAGACTTAAGAAATATGATATGAGATTCCCCCGTCATAGTATTTGTAGGCAGCTTATGAGCTAATCTTTAAATATCACAACGAAAGTAAAAACAGAATGTTCAGTCCTCAAAAACAATTACGAAAAATACAAAAAAGGATAGAAATTTAAACCTGAATGAATGAATGAATGAATATATGAAGAGAAACATGAAATGACGCACACAATTATGTTTTGTTTCATTTTCCCCAACATAGCGTTATACTTTTGTTAATGTTTTTATGATGTAGACGCACAAGAACCATGCAATAGAAACACATCGTAGTATGACAATCTGTGCTAGGGACTGCTGCCATTTTAATTCGTTGGTATTTGATTATGAAAAATAAAGACTTTTAAAAATAACGAAAATCGTCATTTACTTGCATGGTCAACTCGGTTTCGTGCATTGTTCATATCTAAATTCGACCTTATCAGATCGTTAATAATATCCTTTTTCAGTCCTATTTATGAAGGCAATAAACTTATCACAGCCCTTTATTGCCATAAGACTTTCTTTTAAATAGACAGGTCAGAAATATTACAAGCACTATTGTTAAACATAAACATTTTAATGAAAACAACATTTTATAAATTAAGTGCATTCTAAGCGGTGTCAGGATTTATCTTCACCAGAAACGATCAAAACTAACACTAAGTAGCCAAAGGTGCATTGATACGTTAGGAGCTAGATGACATAAAGGAACATGAAAAGGGATAGACAGAATCATCTAAAGTCAATCTTTTCTTGATGGAGTTGACACCTTAGTTTGATAATAATTTCTAAATATCATCGGGAATGAATTGATATATTATTCCAGCGGGTAACCACTGACCACACGGGTATAATAATACCCTAGGAGATTAACAGTCCAAAGAGCAGCGTTATCGACCTATTGACAGTAAATAATACAGACAAGATTTTATCAAATCATTAAGTTGATTTGAACAATAGTCATTTTCGGTAACGTGTAACCCTGTTCCTTACACTCGTTTTGAAAGCAATATTCCCTGTTCCTTACACTCGTTTTGAAAGCAGTATTCCCTGTTCCTTACACTCGTTTTGAAAGCAGTATTCCCTGTTCCTTACACTCGTTTTGAAAGCAATATTCTCTGTTCCATACACTCGTTTTGAAAGCAATATTCCCTGTTCCTTACTCTCGTTTTGAAAACAATATTCCCTATTCCTTACTCTCGTTTTGAAAGCAATATTCCCTATTCCTTACTCTCGTTTTGAAAGCAATATTGCCTGCTCCTTACACTCGTTTTGAAAGTTTTGAAAGCAATATTCCCTGTTCCTTACACTCGTTTTGAAAGCAGTATTCCCTGTTACATACACTCGTTTTGAAAGCAATATTCCCTGTCCCATACACTCGTTTTGAAAGCAATATTCCCTGTTTCATACACTCGTTTTGAAAGCAATATTCCCTGTTCCTTACACTCTAAAAATTCAAGGTTAAGATTTTATTCTTAGGGTCATATTGTTGAAGGCGACCTACTTAATATTGACCTAGACCGACAGCTTGCGAATCTTTAACAAAGGAACCGCAATATCGTCAACCCTCTAAAATTAACCGGGAGAAACGTCGTAAAGTCTTTCTTTTTACTACAAATCTTAGCGCATAAGAGAGAACGCTGATAAGAAACAAATTGTATTTATTCTTCAAAAATGAAAGAATCTTGTTGATATTTGTATAAACATTTCAAAAGTAACTCTCTTTACTCAATCGTTTGGTTAAAACGATATCTAGACAACAAACAAATTAAATACTCTTATAATGCGTTTTGATGGATTGATTGCTGTTTGCGTAACTTCTAGTGGCAAATATTTCATACATATTCAGAACGAGAGATCGTTCGTGTTTGTACTTACTTGCAAAGCAATAAACAACGTTTGACGTAAGTACTGAACTGAAATTCCTAATTATTTTCCACCTCACAACGTTGGTCTGAATATAAACTAATTATATTCTATGGCCTTTACAAAGTACAAATATCTAATGTAGGTGTGCTACTCGCTATAACCTTTAATTCTATATCTAAAATGTCAAATACAATACATTATAATAATAATTATCAGGGGCCATGTCAATGAAAGTATATAATAGTTTGATATTTCCTCAGATATGTCTTAGAACATTTATTTATCTAGGATGGTCTTAAGGGCATACGATACAGTTTTGATCCCACGGTGATTTTTTTTACGAAAAATTGCATACAAGCTATTTTTCACTTAGCCAATTCAAATATGCAATAAAAAATATACCTTCATGTGCTTTTAGAGACATATCTTAAGAAGTAAAACAACGCTACCTTATGACAGTCTTAACTACGATTGTCCTAGGACATTACTAACACATTTATGTGATAGATAAAAATATGTAGATAATTTTTTAATGTATTTAATGTACATATGTAAGGTTGCATCTTTTATGAACAGAAGATTGACGTAAAATAAAGTGTTAACGTAATATTAATAGATACATATTGTTAAAAGGCTAATTTTAATATTATTTGTGTAATAGACATTACAAGAACTTTGACTGTGACACCAGTTAACCGTTAAATAGTTATCTTTTCTTAGCATCTGAATGAACTCTATAGAACTGTCGCAATTAATTAGTGCTATTTATCTATGGTCGTAAAGTTGCCACTGAAGAACACGTAAAGTTTCTGATCATTTTAATATGTTTAACATTCAAAGATAAAGACATATTCTGGTCAGTTTTAAGGTTGCTGCTCGATGTGAAAAGTTGGTTACATATTTGCAATATATAAATATTGTATATGAACTCGATATTGTCTTTTTAATTAATATTGAGGTGTAACACATATATACCAATAAAAATGATAGATAAATTTCATACAACATTTAAAGGGGCATTAGCTGTCAAATTCATGTTGACCGATTTGACTCAAATTCTCATATTTGATTTATAACATACTAAAATGTATATCCAAATAATTAACAGTCTAAAATAAACAATTTACGATACACGGACTCGATAATATGTATCAGCATTTCGTGTGTATTTTAGGGTGGACGCCATCTTATTAACAATCGAGGTGACCTCCGAAGACTACCGACGGTCATATAACCCGATATAAACATAGATATAAATAGATAGCGAACTCGTGCAATTGGATTTTTCTAGGTCTGTTTGATTTCATATTATTGGTTTAAAAAATATGTTAATAATCGTTTTTACCTGTATAACAATGAGTTTTTGTAGATCAAATCAGTCAACCAAATGGTTTACCTTTGTTTCACTTCCAATGTTGACATTCTTTTCTTTTTAATAGCTGAACGCCTAGTTCATGCGTAACCTATCTCTAGCTAAGGGGTTCAATTGAAGTTCAGATGGATACGGATTTAATGAGGTAGAATTATTCACTTGCAAGTGAATAATTCATTAACGATGTTTCTTTGCTTATTTTGACAAAACTAAACCAAACAGGCTGCTAAAAGCGAAATTATTATATCACTTTTTCACTTTCATTAATGATTGAACAAAAAAAAAATCATATTCTATTTTTTTCTATATCTCGTAGCTAATGCCATAAGTTTGATGTGTTTGAGCTTTTGATTTTGCCATTTGATAAGGGACTTTCCGATTTGAATTTTCCTTGGAGTTCGGTATTTTTGTATTTTAATTTTTTCAAATGAACCATGCCAGACAGTCATGTACACCTTACAATAATTCCATACATCAAATAAAGTGGTTCAATTACTAACAGTACCTGAGAAACAGATCAAACCACAAAATCTTAATATTGACCATGAAAATGAGGTCAAGGTCATATGGACCCTGCCAGACAGATATGTACACCTTACAATCATTTCATACATCAAATACCTATTACTTATAGTATCTGATGAATTGAAAAAAATACAAAAACTTATCATGGGCCAATGAGTCATGAAAATAAGGTCAAGGTCATATGAACCCTGTCAGACAGAAATGTACACCTCACAATTATTCCATACACTAAATATAATTGACCTATTGCTTATAATATCTGCGAAATAGACCAAACCACAAAAAACTAACATTGTTCAATGAACCACGAAATTGAGGTCAAGGTCAGATGAAATCTGTCAGTCGGACATTTACCCCTTACAATCATTCCATAAACCAAATATAGCTGACCTATTGCTTACAGTATCTGAGATACGGACTTGACCATGTAACTTTAACCTTGGTCACTGTTTCCATGGAATAAGGTCGAGGTCAGGTGAGCCCTACCTGACGGACATGTGTATACGTAGACGTTGCAAGGAACCCATATGCCAAATAAAGTTATCCTATTACTCATAATAAGTGAGTATTTCACTTCATAAAAAACTGTATTTTTTTTTCAAGTAGTAGCTGAACCATGAAAATGAGGTCAAGGGCGATGGACATAAAACAGACGGAAACTTCGTAACATAAGGTATCAGCATACAAGGTATGAAGCATCCGGGTCTTATAAAGCTTTAAACAAATAATTTACGCCTTCGCTGAGACTTTCGTCGCAGGCGAGACAAAAAAGGGCAGCACGAACTATTTCAAATGAGCGTAATAAAATGACATTGTCAAACATACTTTTTGGAGAGGTACGATGAATGCCCATTTCAGGTTATTTTTCAAAGCAATTTTAGTTGTTAACGTACTTAACCAAATGACTCCGGGATATCTCAGTAGATATGTATCTCAGACTAGTTATAGAACAACCAGAGTACTTGTTCCAAAACTAAAACTAAATACTATAAACGCTACTTGTATTTGGAAGTATTTTATGGAACAGTTTGTATAGAAATTTAAAACAATGTAACCTAATTGAATCTTAAAAAAGCATATATTGAAGAATATTTTGTTTAATTCTAATAACAGTATAATATTTTAAGATTTGTATTAGTGTTTCTATACTATTGAATTTTATCCTTAATGTTGTAATATATGTTTATGATCAGAGCACATTAGTAAACTAGTAAACTTCGTACTATGAACATCAAAATTATTTCATTTCTCCTTAAATACTGTTCTTGAACCTGTACAGGAAGTTTTATATAGCACTAATTGTATAGTTTTATTGTTGATATTCACCCCATATGTACCAAGTGTTAGATTAGTTTTATTGATATTAAAGAAATTTCTTGGTATTCCTAAACGGAAGATTTTATACACACAGAAGAAGTATATATACTTTACAACAAAATTATTTTCATTTACCTGTGTATAATATGACGCAGGTTTTTTCAAAAGTGATGATTTTCTAAAAATTGTTTAACATTTCACAGTGGTATCATACTTTAACTTTGTTTAAACCTGTTTATTTACTTTTGACCTTAATTATTTATCCCTTATAATTTTATTAACTATGTATTTGCATTCAGGTATCACAGATCAAATTTATTCGTTCATTGTGTGTTAATTTACGTTTTTTGATTGAGTTAAGCCTTCCAATTGATATTTTATAGTGTGTCTTTCTATGTTGTGATGTTATACTTTTGTTTCAGAAAAGAGAGAAGGTTTGGTACCATTAAAACGTTTAATCCCGCTGCAAATGCATGTTTGCACCTGTTCTAAGTCAGGAATCTGATGTACAGTAGTTGTCGTCTGTTTATGTAGTTCATACGTGTTTCTCGTTTCTCGTTTTTATATAGATTAGACCGTTGGTTTTCCCGTTTGAATGGTTTTACACTAGTAATTTTTGGGCCCTTTATAGCTTGCTGTTCAGTGTGAGCCAATGCTCCGTGTTGAAGGCCGTACCTTGACCTATAATGGTTTACTTTTATAAATTGTTACTTGGATGGAGAGTTGTCTCATTGGCACTCATACCACATCTTCCTATATCTAGTAAACTAATCTTTGGACTAAATATGTTATCCTGTTGAAATGAGGGAAATGATTATTATTATTAAATTTTGCATGCCGAAGAAAATAAGCGTAGGGGAATTTTATTCGACAAGCTATCAATCTGATTGGCAAGCTATCAAATGTGGCGACGAATAATGTTAAGGAGAAGACATGGGATAGTATCTACACAAAGACAAATTCTTCAGATACTGACTGAAGGTCATATTTGTTGTTTTTATTTCGACTTAGGACATAGTAACTTTTAGGACTATCCTAAGACACCTATGTATATATCCTAACTTTAGAACCAAATTTGGTCCATCTCTTATCTTAGGAGACTTTCGTTAACCTGACATAGGACTAAGACATGTCCTAAGACCATCCTTAGACACGTCCTAGTCCTAAGACAGCTTCGTTGACAAGGCCTCAGAATTACAAATACAAATGTTCATACAATCATGCGTGAATAAATGTTTCTCTTCTTTAGGCTATAGCGAGAGTCATTGGTCAGAAAGATGCCCGCACGGGTTTTAGTTAATAGTGGTATTTACTTTTTATGGCGTGTAAAACCCTTTTTGGATTTTTTTTTTTTTTTTTGTAATTTATACGGTCCATTGAAGATGAGGTTGTCACCGTTGACAGTAATGATTTTTCTACTCTGCAAACAACACTACCACACAATATTATCAAAGATAGTTTTCCCTTTTTATAAATTTTTTTTTCGATATATCTGAGTATAGCAAATATATATCTGTTGCATTCGTTATAAATCACAGTTAATTGTCGAACTACATAAAGACCCAATGATACATTACTGACCCAATAGATAATTTTGCACTACCTGCATATAGTAATTAAAGAGTTTATTTACTGTTAAAAATACAGATTTTTCTAAATATACAAATGAACTTTTACCATGCAAATCAATTTATCCTTACGCAATCAAACATTAATAGTGACGTTGTCCTTTGTTTAGACCGCGATATCAGAATTCTGGATAGTAATCTCAACATCCAAAATCTATGTCGAAAGTAGTACCAATATTCAGTACTTTGATGGTGATGTTCCGTTTGTTCTTTTTTATTGAGTGTGCATTTCTCGGTTGCTTCGATAAAATAATTACTGTTCAAAACTTTGTAAGTTTATTGAGGGGGAGATCTCGAAAATGTGTACATATATGAGGGTCTAAATGGGGTTTACAGAATAGAGAATAATGGGCAAAAGGTGCAGAGTATAAAATGATAGAGAAAAATAGGCTTAAAAAGAATATAGAAAAATTGACTAAAAAATAAAGAATAGAGAAAATTAGGCAAAATAAAATTGAAAGAAAAGAGAAAAATGGGGTAGTAAATTATATAGAATGGAGAATAGTAGGCTAAACAAGTAAAGAATAGAGTAATATAGAATAAGCCAACTCTAATTTACACATGATAGCTAGGATGC
This sequence comes from Mytilus coruscus, assembly GCA_017311375.1. Lineage (NCBI taxonomy): Eukaryota > Metazoa > Mollusca > Bivalvia > Mytilida > Mytilidae > Mytilus > Mytilus coruscus. The sequence continues at coordinate 54,327 of JAASAO010001884.1, forward strand.
TTAACTTCATGCGGCAAATATTATGTCTTCTTTTACCTTAAGGAACCTTTACACTTGTTTCAAAAAAAGGGACTCATAAAATAAAATGTAGTATAATTGCTATATATACAGGTTGTGGGTCCCTTATAGTAAAAGAAGGCTTTATAGCGCTACTTTACTTTAGGAGACTCGTACAATATATATCATACAGCTGTATACTAGTAATTGTGTCTTTAAATCCGTATATAGGTTGTGGGTCCCATAAAGTTTAAGAAGGCATTACAGCTCTATACTTTAGAGGACCCATATATACAGTTTTATAGTAATTGTTTCTTTATATATGTATATAGGTTCAAAAGTATAAAAGTTCCTTTAATACATATCGGTCGTAGGTCCCCAAAGATAAAAGAAGGCATTATAGCTCCTCTTTACTTTAGGGGACTCAATTGGAAGTTTTAAATTTTACCCTTTCACCATTAAATCTACAGAAAACATCAAGAATAAAAGGTAAAATAAAGTATTTAATGTATCAATTTAAAAACAAAAGACGAAAAATATCCTTTTATGGACACAGTCCAATAAAGTAAAATCTAGGAATGTACAGTCCCCTAAAATTAAAGGAAGGCCCGTAGTACACCGACACGTGAACTGGAAAACATTGATCACAAGACATATGATCCTAGTCCTTTTCAGAAACTAAATATAAACCGAGTCAGTATAAAAACGGAAAGTAGCGAAATGTTATACAAAACAAAACATTAGGTTAACTGTTTATTTTTACTTGTAACTTCTGAAATCTACAAAACATTAGATTAACTGTTAATTTTTACTTGTAACTTCTGAAATCTTTGAAATACTTTTTACTAGTATGAAATTTTGTATGACTAATTGTCATCCTAGCCTTGTACATTGTTCTAATTCTGAGCCGACCACTTTTTGCTCTTACTCCAAAATGTCAGTGTGCTTAGCGGAGCAAAATGATTTTTAGTCTTTGATTTGTCCTTGATATTAGATCGAACCACTGAGAGAGTTCTTCAAATCGAGGCGAACGTACTACTACGAGATAACTGAAACGTTGTTATAGTAAGAATAGTTTGTAAACCTTTTATGATTATAATACATCAAAATATAAGTTAACAGTATGTACCATCTAGGTGAAAATGAAATTCATATAATTATATACCTTCTACAAATAATAAGGCTTTAATATAAAATTATGTGTCAGTATTTTCATTTTCATTGTTTTGAATGAATACCGAAAGGCTTTCGTTGCTTGAAAATATAGAGATTTGTCCCTTATATCGAATTTTTACACTAACTGTTATACAAACTCATACAAAATGAACATTTAATTTTGGATTTATTTCTTTTTTTCTCTTTTGAGTTATCCCCCTTAGACTTTGTAGTGCAGAATATCTATTCTGTCTGTCTGTGTACAACAAACTGAAAAGAGAATAATTTGAAACATTAATTAGGATTTTCAAACTCAGATAAGTTATATAATTACTTCCAGACAACATTAGGCTAACTGTTTATATTTACTTGTAACTTCTGAAATCTTTTTACCAGTATGAATCAAATGAGATGTGAATAATAATTCCAACAGAATCGGAGGAAATATTCAATATTCGTCATTGTTTTAACGATCATCTTCTCTTTATGTCTCTAGCTTATGTAATAAACAAACTATAAGACAATTTCAAGAGTCTTTATCTTGCGTAGCATTAGACTTGCTACAATTCCCTTTCTATTATTTATTTCTTTCTTACTAATTTATATGTTTACTGAAAACTGCCAGTAAACTGATTACCCTTCCTCTGCAGATGTCAGTATAATGGTAATCTCTTAGTTATAGCAGTAAAATTGTTAAAGGGGCAAAATTGAAAAAAAAAATAATAAGGAAGGGACATGTAGCAAGTCTAGCGTAGCATGTAGACTTTTTAATATTTAGCGCTTAAGAGAAAGGAAGTTTGATAGAACGATGGAGAAATTTATCAATACTCTTCACATTCTTAAATATATATTTATCAACTTGATATATATTATCCTTAGAAATTATCTGTTTTCTTTTAATTCTCTATAAACATTCATCTATTTGTCCGAAAAAAGTGCTTCTTTCCTTCAAAATATTCGAAAGAGCTGGGAAACAGTTTCAAAGGTTGAAATTTGATAATCGTAAGTTCTAACGTTCAATAAAAAAATTATTAATAAATTTTATCTAATTGAAATTATACATAAATACAAATTCCTTGTAGATTCAAACAGATTTCCGATTTCCACTGTGAGCATGGATCTACGTCCTCGGGCAACATATCATATTTCCAAAGAAAGTCGCCGCGATTATCATTACCCTATAAAATTATCAGTAAGAATTTTGATTAGTACATATGTCACATCTGGAAGTCATGATTCCCTACTGTGCAAAGTGTTTTACAGTTAACTACGAAAACATTGATTGTTCGGCAACTTGCAGAACAAGCAGACGTTTTGTCACTCTATTCACGTGCAACTGTGCATTTTGTGCACGCACTCCAATCGCCTGTATATTTTACAAATGGTTCAACTAATATTTCTGCAATTTACCAATTCTTCAAACTGATATATGATTATTAGAAAAATTATATTAATTAGGCGGGAAAATAAGTGTCGTTTGGTAATCATGACTTTTGGAATTTACAATTCACACTGAAGTAATGTGAAATACATGTGGTAAGTTGTTATTATAAGTAGTGTTACAGATAGGTTACTCTGATAACATACAGTGTATGCAAATACGCCTGTATTCGTCACTTGCGATTTTTCGCTACATATTTCTTTTAAAACCACATTTTTCAAATAATTTTTGTGGGATACTTGTCGGATTTTATTCAACTTGGTACCCTAGAAAGAAAATTGTTACATCATGTATGCACATGTTCATTTGTTTATTTGGTTAAATCATTTTAATTGT
>JAASAO010001790.1:0-56040 GCA_017311375.1 Mytilus coruscus
TCTGAGAATTTATACAGATGCCGTTTTTAAAATATACCTCCTTCTTCATCCAAAGCAAGTACATCTGTTCAGATTGGTGCGCCATCCTATGCTCAACACAGAAACACTCCTTGTTACTTGTCAAGCTCTCAAATTCAAATGTGTCTTTGTAATAATAGCCATCGCTGCATTTGAAATGGAGTTTAAATGATATTTTCACCTTGTACCTCACTATTATTTCTTCAATTAATTGCTTCACTTCGCTGTATATGTCGCTACACGTGCTTCCAAATCCCTCCTGTTCGGAAAATGACAAAACTTGAAGAGCAATTGTTTCAGTCGACATGGTAACAAGAATCTTTTTACAACCAGATCCCTCAATGTCAAACATGCAAATACCACGATATAAAGCAATACCATTATCTACTTTGCTAGGGTATTTTTTGATAAACCAAGCAGATAGATGGTTAAAAAAAGAAGGTGGAAGAAAATCAAATTTAAAACAAAGCCAGGAGGTCCTTTTACATTTTTCTGTACGAATGCCAAATTTTTCACATACAACGTCAAAAGTGAAAGACGGCATTTTGCTTGGCATTATAAAATAACTAGAGTTCTCAATTCTTACTAATATATCAAGCTTTTCCATAACCTCTTGCAGATTATCTTTCTGTCCGGAAAACTGACTTCCAGCTTTTGATTCGAAGAGTTTTGTTATTAACGATTCATTAATTTTGCCTTGTCGTGTAAACAGCGTCCAGTCCTCAAGGTGGTGCAATCTGCTGTTGTCAACCCTATCTGAGACTAAACATCGGAAAGCATCTGCTAACCACTGAGGATTTAAAATGATCAAATCCCGTATATTCTCAAAGAAAATAATGTTTCCTACGTTATGCTGAAATCGTAGAAATAACAACAATTCGTCCTCCTCTAGTATATTGATATCAGGATGTTTAGCCAGTTTGAACATGTCAGTAAAATTAATGAAATGTTTTCCATGGTTCTTATTGATTTCAATCAAGTGTTCTAAAAGAATCCATTTTAACGGAAAAGCTTCACCCCAATTATTCATTTTCCCTGCAGTCTCGAATATTGCGAATCGTAATTTTTCAAATTCTTTGTCAGTATCTCTCTTATTTGACAAATAAAACTTGTTGTGCAAGTGATGATATTTGCTTTGATGTCCCAAAACTTTGTCTATTTGATCGTGTAGTACCTTCTGTCTCTCCTTAAAATCTGCCTACAGAAAAATACAAAGGAATCAACAATTATGTTTGAAACTTTAACGATTATGAATGAAAGGACTTCAAAATATTATGATCTTCGAATATACATTAAAATTGAGAATGGAAATGGGGAGAGTGTCAAAGAGACAACAACCCAACCCAAAGAGTAGAAAGCAGCCGAAGGCCACCAATGGGTCTGAAAAAGCGAGAAAATCCCGTAGTGAAAATGAACGTCAAGTATTCCAATGTTTCACTACCTGTCATGATAATTCTGAAGAACATTTATTAGGCTCTCTACAGTTGACCATACGGAGTATGATATTGTCTGTAATTTAAACTGTACGATGACCTCTTTTTTGTTTACCCCCAAGGGTGACTGGGGAATAGAAGTATGGTCACCATTGGTCTTCCTCCGACCGGCAGTAAAACCCTTGCTAAAGTGGGGCGTCCGTTTGGCTGTGCGGGATGTACAAATTTGCAGCCACGTCCGGTCAGAATGGGGACGTTAAATCCGATGCCTCGTGTAAAGAGAGTGCCACGCTCTTTGCACGTTAAGAACCCTTGCAACAACTCTTTGAGGGGTCCGTAGGTGACCTGTTGTAAGGCTAAATTTCTGTCCCTATCCAGTATACCCTCATTTCCCGTGGCAGTCTAAATTTCTCCGACCTTAATCCCGGAAGCCCCTATTACAGAACCTACCTATTGTATTTATTGTTAACTTGTTCTTGTCCTGAATATGCATGAAATATTTGCCACTGGACGTTAAGCAACCAACAATCAATCAATCAATCTTTTTTGTTTACATTTTTTGTAGTAGGTCGTTATGGAGAGTTGGCTGGAATTCAGAAAAAAATGGAGTTGATTGAAATTTAGAAGAAAATAAAAACACTTCAAAGAAACCAGGCTTAAAATATTTTACGTTCGATGCGCGTTTTGTCTACAAAAGACACATCAGTGTCGCTCGATGCGTGTTTTGTCTACACAGGATACATCAGTGACGCTAGATGCCCGTTTTGTCTACAAAAGACACATCAGTGACGCTCGAATAAAAATTATTTAAATTGCAAGTAACATACATATACATCAATTCAACGCATTTTTAGTTTGTGCCTTATTTGTGTTGTTACGCAATTGTTCAAGGTTGAGTGCATGGTTAACATCGCATTGTTTTAATGTGCCTGTCTACAGTAAGGAGCTTGTAGTTCCATTGTTGTCGGTCGTGAATGTCTATCATTATTGTGTATTATAAATTATGCCTCTGGCTTTCGCATTTGAGTGATTTTGTGACGTTTTGATCAAGAACGGATGCTTATTAGTCGTCTTAAAAAAAGTCAGATAAAAGTGAGAAACAACGTTCTACAATTGTATTACCTTGTCATACTTATCCTTTCCAGTGAAAACTAATAAAATAGGAGGATCGTAGTGACCATGACTATCTAGTTCGTTGGTTGTTCGATGGCAATGGATAGAATCAAACCAAAAATCAACAAACTCTGAAACATATCAACATTGTTAAATAGGTAATATTAAGAGACTTACTGAAATAATTTCGATATATGTTCTAACAAGAAAAATTGTTAACACCAATATTATCTCTTATATACCTTGACAACTAAATATAACACTACAATTATTTTGTTTAAGTCTAATAAAAGTTAAATAAGCATCCTTTCGAATACTTATACAAGTCAACTGTTTTATACGACATTTTAGTGTAAGAAATTAAAAACATATATTCGGGCATGAAGTGTCTATCAATACTATTACCTCATTAATAACACTAAAGGTTAGGTATTTAAGATAATGAAACACTTTTATAAATTATATTTGAGACGAAGAGATGTCTCGTGTCTTCAAACGTTTTGATAATGGAGGTATTATAAGCAGAAGCTACTGTAAATTCAGAAATTATTGCGTGCATTTGTTATTGCGATTTTGTCATTTTAGAATAAAATGTGATTTTTATTTTTGGCGATATTGAGAAAAATCATATTTAATTCATATAAAAAATTCAAAATCCGAGTTAAAATTATAGCGATATAAACTCTGTCGCATTTTTCGAAATCATAAAAACATCACAATAATTTCTGAATTTACAGTATACAAACTTTATGGAATATAAGATATATTTAGAAATCAATAAAAAGCCGGAGGTTGCTAAAATAGGTTTAATTGAGGTTGTGTTGATGGTTTGTGCCAGTATACCCCGTATCTCTTTGAACTTATTGAATATCCTACTATGGTCGTTTGGTTCATTAGAAACTTTCATTTACTGATAAATCTATTTAAACTTTCACGGCTGGTAATCTACACAAAATCGGTTCTGCAATGAAAAACGTGAGAGGGTTTTCCGGTTATGCTTGAGTTGAGTCATTGTCGCCGCTTCTCAAGGTATGTACAATTCTAAAAATCGCAATTTTCAAATTCAACTGATCAAATATTGCACATCGGGGAATGTTATGCTGTGGTGATTGCTTACATGAAGAGACGAACGTATTGTTTACTGGTGTCCATGGGGTTAAACTCCTGCAACATCAATCGTCCCATGAGAAACTGTGGAAAAAAGTGACATTAAACTTTTGAGATGTTTACTTTAACAGACCTGCAAATTCAAATTTCGGGGTTTTGTTTTTCTGTCCCCGGGACTGAATGTCGTTCATGGCGGCTTATACGCTGTCAGAAGTTGATAGACGGCTTAATAAATCTAAAAATTGTCAATCTTTATTATTTCCTGCGTTAGGGGATCGGTTCTGATTGAGGACATCATATAAAAAAGAAGATGTCGTATGATTGCCAATGAGACAACTCTTAACAAGAGACCAAATGACACAGAAAATAACAACTATGGATCACCGTACGGCCTTCAACAATGAGCAAAGCCCATACCGCATAGTCGGCTATAAAAGACCCAGAAATGACAAATGTAAAACAATTCAAACGAGAAAACTAACGGCCTAAATAATGTACAAAAATATGAACGAAAAACAAATATCTTACACAGCACCAAACGACAACCACTGAATTACAGGCTCCAGAATTTGGACAAGCACATACATTCAGAATGTGGCGGGGTTAAACATATTAGCGGGATCCCAATCCCCCCCCTAATCTGGGACAGTGGTGTAACAGTGTAACATAAGAACGAACTATAAAAATCAGTCTGAAAAAGCTTAACTCATCGGATGGAAATACATCTAACAAAAACACAGAGTGGACGTGGCCGGGTACTTGTACATCCCAACAACAAAAATACACTAAGTACTCGCAGTTTACAGTAGTTCAAAACCAATAACAACTAAGGAAAAAAATCATGCATCTAAGACTAAATTATCAATCAGTACACATCCAACACCAAATGGACTTAGTGTAAAGACGTCATAAACAGTCAGAGAAAAACATGACCTTGTGCAATGCCAAGATACAGGTATCGACATATTGTAAAGTACTATGAAAGTGCATATGTATTTAACAATAATAATTAGTTTGCGTTTAATTTACTGATAACAAAATCAATACTAATGCAGTGCAACTTGTCTAATCCGACACACTAAGGGACCAGTACAGGGTGTCGGAATACTCAGGTTTCACTTTTGAACAACACAACTATTTCCTGCAGAAATATCGACATATTGCTGGTTATAAAATCCCTTCTTTTTAAAACATCCAACGCTGTTGCAACACCGATCCCACACTTCTCGCAAATTTTGTTTTGTGATAATTTTGTAGTTTTATCGTAGTACTCAAATTTAACTGTCCAAGGTAAAGGTTAAATCCGTTCTAGTCCGTTTTGGTGAAAGCGAACCAGAGTCATTTTCCTAAAATATCTTTTTACATAAGGTGTCGTAACCATGTTGTATCATATTTAAATGATTTTGACAAAGAAACACTGAAAATAACTTGCATTAAAAAATATTTTCATTAACTTACCTGTTACCCTTAACGAGCCTCAACATACCTTTCGGCCTTCAAATTTAAATGTACAAAATCATGTAAATTTGTTTAACGGTTCAGTGATCATTATTCACATTAACACGTGATAATTAATTATCTAAATTTATTGATTAGCAGATCAAAGGGTCAGATTAGACAGGATTAATTAGGTATAACTTATAACATCGGGAATTAAAAACAGTGTCGAAATACGGAAGTGACAGGTTTCGGATACACAAGGGTTTTTCAACAAAAATTGCTATAGAAATTAATCGGGACCAGCATATTTTGTCGGATGTCACAAGTTGTCGGAATGTTCAGGTGTCGGATTAGGCAAGTTGCACTGTACCAATAAAAATAATATCCAAAGATCTTATTAAAGTCATGACAGTGTTGAATTGTTTACCTTTAGAATAAGTTTATTTAAAGGATCGATAAGTTTACCAGGATCATTTCTCAATTTCCGGGCACGGTAAACATCATCTCCGTAAAAATGAGGATGTGCTATCCCGTTTGAATTAAATTTTCAACAGGTACAACCTAACTTCAAAACCAAATCTTTATATCTATCGAAGAATTTAGTAAAGGTTTTAAGTGATTTGTGGTAACAAAATCCCTAATACGTTCATTAAAATCTAAAACGTCACAACAGAAACGGGCAATCATGAATGCTTGAGGGGAAGTGCTATTTTTTTTTTTTTTAAATCTGTGGCCTTGTGACTTTTCTCGACACAATAACTGTGATAAATGCTGATTAAAAATCACATAATTTATATATACTTAAATAGATATAAAACTGATAACTGATTCAATAAAATCAAACTATTAATTGTTTGTTCAATATCAGGAGATTATCAGGGTTTTTTCGATGCTCATGGATGATACGTTCTGTAAATCTGCCTTTGGTATTTATGATATGTCGTCATTTTCATTGAAACAGGTGTGTCTTATAGGTGTCGAAGTTCTTTTAATCGGAAATAGATATTTAGAAATTGAAAGACTTTTCTTAAATATACTTAGTGACCTCTGTGCCTTATATTTAAAGATTGAAGTACCCCCAGAGGTTTAAGTTGGTTTCGTGGGCGGAGATATCGGTGTATCTGGACCGCTTTTTGTAGAGTGCCAATTTCAGTCTTCTCTTCCTTTTTTCACTTAAATATTGGCATCTCCTGAAATTGATTGTTCTGCTCGTGTAGATTACCAGCCGTGACTTAGATAAAGACAAAATAAAGTTGACGTTATTGGCTTGTTTTTCATCGACGAACTATCCCGCACTTGTGTCGTAATAATGTGTGGAAAATATATATTGTAACTGTCCTTCATTTCTGATATGCGGCGGATAACTGTACAGAATACCATGTTGTACCAGTCAGACATAGTCCATTTATATAAAACTTCATGGGTTCATATTGTTTGCATTCAACGTTTTTAATTGGATATTTTTGTACGGTCAGTGCTGAATCACGAAGTCTTATCGATTTTTATTTAACATGAAATTGGTTTATAAAATTGTGTTATTTAGGTCTATATCTTGACAGGAGGCAACTAAAACATATAAACATTAATCTAGAATAACTATATTATACATCCTTTTTATGTATATAAAATTCTTATATTATTATTTTGCTATTGCATTTGTTTTCCTGATAAGAAAACGTACCTCCAATATGCTGAAAATCTGCAGAACACTTCGGTTTATCTTCTTCACTTAATATGTCATCCTTCATATCTGCAACTACAAGGTATACTGCACTACTTGTCAAAAATGCTTGATGTGTAGCATAAAATTCTTTTTGCCCTGCAAAGTCCCATAATTCACATAATGCATATAGGTTTCGTGGAGTTTTTGCAGTTGACTTAGTAAATACATTTGCCATCAAATCCTCGGGCATTACCAATAATGAAGACTGATTCTTATCCAGATTTACCTTCATGTCATTTTTTCTGTCTATTTTATAAGTAGGCGTATTATCAAGATGATTTATAGTACTATAGTTTGTCTGGTCTACCTGCATAGTTGTATGGTCTCTGTTGTCAGCTAGGTCATCAGCTGGTATAGTCATCGGATAATCATTGTTAACGTCAATTGACTTATTAACTAGTACATTACTTTCTCTTGTTCCTGATTGTGTTGATTTAGTTGATACTTTTGCTCTTTTAGTAATTTCTATATCATCCAATTTTGTTTTCCCATTTGGACTAAGTGCTCTATTCATCCGTTCCATCTTGTCATCAATTTCTGATAGAAAAAATAAACATTGTATTTTTTAACTATAATACCATTTTAATACAAGTTTCAAGGCAATCCAATGTCATTATAGAACATTTTCCATACCAATATTACGGGGTGCAATCTTTATTTTTGTTTATTCATTATAAAAATTAGATTGTTACCTTTATTAAGCTAATATCAGCATTACTTGAAATGAAATGTTTGTGTTTCCATGCATGTTCAAAGTACAACTCAACTTCAGCAGATGAAATATCCAACTGGGGAACAAACATATTGTCAACTTCGCAATAAAATCTTGCCCTATATTGGCGTCCGATTCGCTTTGTAGGAATTATAAATTGGCAGCCGACGTTTAATCTGAAGTCTTGTTTAGATAAAGTGCAACGTTAAAGAACCCTTGCTTCGAATCTTTAAGGCAGTAAATTGCTGCCACTGTACACCTTAGGATTTTTCCATTGACAGTACCAATGTCCCGCCCTTATCCCGGTCATCCCACTATGGAGAACAAACCTTTTGTATTTCTTAAATCATTCTACCTTTCCCTGGTAAGAACTTTTGATTTTGTTCTGATCATTTTTTTTGTTCTGTCTATTTTTTTTTTTTTTTTTCTATCGCTGTATTATTTCAAAAGATGTCGCTTTCGTATTTGACTTATCGTTTCTCCTCAGAAACCGTTTAAGATACCAACACATGTATTTGTTATTGATCAGTTAGTTAGTACATGTCGTAAAATATAAAAAAAAATATGTATATATTTTGCTTAAAAGGCAGAATTGACATTAAATTGGAGTTTCCTCCCATTCTAAAATTAGCTGTATGTGGATACCTCATAAACTATATATCGTAGAGACTTAGGGTCATTTGATTTGAAATCTTACTTTCTGACCTTAAAATTTAGGGCAAGGTCAAAGGTCAATTTGACGTTCTAGATTTTGACCCCTGTATAAATTCGTATGATATAAAAAGAAAACAACACGTTCAATAATTTCATACGTCCGGAGCGCTTTTCTGGATTAACCTTCGTCAGGAACGCTCAAAGCCGAATATTTGAAAGCCGTGAATGTATAAGAACCGTAACAGTTTTATGACAAAAAATACCTAAAAATAGCTAAATCCATCTAAGGTCAACTTTGCCTGAGGGAGTTGAAACCTTAGTTTCTTTATGATTTCAAAATTTAAAAATGGACAATTTTAGAAAGGTTTGTTATAAATTACTGAGCTGATGATACCCTCGGCGACTGATAATCCAGCAGCAGAGGTATCGAACCATTGGTGTAAAAAATGAAAACAAAACGTTAAATAATGTCATGCGTCCGAAGCGCTTTTCTTGACTTACCTTCACCAGGAACGCTAATAGCCGAATACTTGAAAGCCGATAATGTATAAGAACCGAAACAGTTTAAGAGCTATATGACAAAAAATACCCAAGAAATAGCCAAATCCATCTAAGGTAAACTTTGCCTGAGCGAGTTGAAACCTTAGTTTCTTTATTAAGCTTTAGGTTGGTTTACATATGACATTGACAGGGTCAGTCGGAAGTGATATTAAATAAATTAAAAATAGCAATATCCTGCACTTATAATATTCAAAAGTAGAATATATATATTATTATAGTTCAAATGTTTATTGTCATAAAAACTCTTAACAATAAGTTTGTGACAAATTATATATATATATATATAGAACCATATATTTCTGGAATTAGTGTTAAATGCATGATTATTATTTATCAGAACTGAGTATTTATATACCTTGGCCGATTGTCCATTTTCCATCTTCTATGTTGATTTTGCATCTACGAACAACAATATCAACACCATCTGTACTTGTAACATCGGTTATGCTTTCATTCAACAGTCTTCTCAAGAGGCACGTTTTTCCAGCCGATTCCTTTCCAACTATCATAATTCTTACAAAATACCTTTTTTCAGTTTCTGCCTTTTGCGTAAGCTTTTTGAATATAAGTATATTTTCTGCAAAATTAATGAATTTCTATATAAAACAAATCAAAAATTGGTTTTTCATTGCATAAACGAAAAAGTGTGCAGCGGCAATTACAAATAAAATAAAAAATAAACACGAAACCTTTACATTCAAATATAGAAGGGGGAAACAAACTCTCATGTGTAGTCTGTATCAAATTCGACAAAAAATCCTCAGGATATAGTGAGCAATTGAGACAAATAAATGTTTCGGACTCTTTAACGGTTGCGAATTCAGTAGAGATAAAAAGAAAAACAGTGCTTGCATTGAGAAATAACTCTTTCAGGGAAACGTTTTCGGTCAAAGCGCATAAAGTTGCAAAAAAGAAATAATAATTGAATTTAAATGTCTTTCCACAGAAAAGTGCAAAAACCTGATACATAACTTCAGTACAAAGAATCTACACAGGACAATCTTGTTTTTTTTTGTTTGTGACGTAAACACTTAATAAGTATCTATTGTTCTTTCCGAGAAAAGGCTCATTCATTTTTTTGCTCACGCACCGTTCACAGTCTAGGTAACATATGTAAAGAAGGTTTTGATATCCTATGAAAACGCGGGTGAAGTTAGTTTATTGCTGCTAAGGTGAGGAAAATTTATAATTTAAAAATTATCTGCTTTGTCATAGATTTTGGTATTGAGATTACCAATGTAGTCAAAATCGTGGTATGTTTTTGAAATAAGGTGGTGAAAGCGGTATGCATGTTTTTTTTTAAATTCATAGTTTAGGAGGATACTAATGGAAACAAATCAGAAAATTTGGAATTGTTTATGAAAAAGGCATCATCAATATAACTGAATGTAAAATTAAACATGTTAAATGATCTAGCTCCTTTGATCTTGTCTTTACAAATTCACAAACACGCACTTGTAACACGCAATATTTAATGGAGAGTTGTGTTTGTTTTCGAACACTACAGAAAAACATCAGCAATTTGCGTGGCGCAACATCAATTAAAGCTTATATAAAAAACCTGCTCATTTGTTGGCATATTTCATTTCAAATGATATAATTGGCATTAAACACAAGAAAAGTGAGATGTTAGAAAAATGTATTTGTCGTGGTTAATTGAAATTTTTTCTGTATCTTTCTAAAGCAAGACAGTTTGATGGTTATCTCAGCCCAGTTGCCAGTATTTTAGTAATGGTGTGAAGGACATATTTTTATTGGTATTTTTTGGTTAAAAAAATTATATTATTTTAATTGAATGAATGGTACCCTCGTGCATAGTTCATAGTTTGTTTATTTTTGGAAAGGAACAAACATTTAGCCTTACAATGGTTGCAAACGTGCAAACAACGTGGCATTCTTTGTACACAATGTATACATTGAACGTCTCATTATATCCATACGTGGCTGCGTACAACCAAACGTACGCCAAAATTTGGCAAAGGATTTCACTGTTGATAGGAAGAAGACCAAAAACTACCACATTTATATTCCCCAGTCACCCGTGTTGCCTGCATATTATAATAACTTACTGCTACGTATTTTTATCCATCGTCGCTCAATTCCTACTATAATAATCAAAACAACGACTGAAAAAAAATAATACAATTTCATGTTAAGAATAGAAGTGTTTCAATGTAATTGTATGTCAGATAGCACTACAACAATACATCTTATTGTTAAAATATATGCAAGAAAGATAAAATTCAATTGTACATACACATTTTGTAAATAAACACAATTGGAGGTTTAAGATCACGTACAACTGGTTAAATTGCACTATTATATAAGGTCTTTTGAAGTTCTTCACGCATTTAAGTAGCTGGACGTAGCTGCAATTTTGTCATCCAGAACTGCAAAACAGCCGTCTTTCTTCGAAAAACAACTTTGTCTATTATTCGAAAGAAGAACATATTTCTATACTCCGGCTACAGATTGGACTGTTTTTTTTTTATCAAGGAATTTTGTTCTGTATCAAAAGTGTGGTAGACTTGTCATTGGATATATTTAATGATTTGCTTTTGCGGCTACCATGGAAACAACAAAAATTTCAAAATGCATCAAACTTTATGAAATTTATAGAAATATTAACTTCCATATGAAAAGTTTATATTTGACTTTGGAATTTTCAAAATGGCCCCTGTTACCATGGAAACGGCAAAAAAATATGAAAAATTGAAAAATATGTGTCGCCATGCATATATGCAGTTGAGTGGCAATTGGTGGACGAGGGTGCCATCCGCTATTGCTTGAAAATTTGAAAACTAGTTTCTATTATTCTTCTAATTTTCATGTCCTATTGATGTCACAGGTAATATTGGACCAATGTTCATGAGAGAATACCCTAACGAAAACCAATATATGTATATTTGCTACTAAGACCTTTGGATTTTTCAACTGGATGCCGTGACTGGATTCATCGAAACTGTTAAAAAAAAATGAAATTTGGGTTATGTTGTTTAATTTAGGAATACATGAACTAACACTCTATGAATTTTATATACAATGTTCGTGTCTACTATATACATGTTTTAGATAATTTTTATCCGTGTTTGGAATGACAAGGAAGCAGCTTTTTCCTGGATTCGTTCATATAGACCCAATGGTAAACACAAAAGTAGCATTTTTTGAAGATCACAAAATCAAATATAAAAGTTTTGTATGTAGATATTTTACCCTTAATGTAGAGATGTGGAAAAAGTTTTAAACATTTTCAAGTTTCGTAACGGTTGTCAAAAAATGTCAAAATGCTCCGACCTTAGTGAAACTTTTCAGAAATACATACATACTATTAATGACGTCTTTACACTAAATCCTTTGGATGTTGGATGTGTTCTGATTGATATTTTAGTCTTAAATACATGATTTGTTTTATTAGTTGTTATTGGGTTTGAACTAGTTGTCAGTAACTGTGAATACTCTTAGTGTCGTTTTTTTGTCGAGGATATATAAGTACACGTCCACATCCACGCTGTGTTTTTGTTAGATGTATTCCTATTTGTATCCATCTGATGAGTTGAGCCTTATTCAACTGATTTTTGTTTATAGTGTGTTCTACTGTTACACCACTGTTCCAGGTTAGGGGAGGGTTTTTTAAATAGTCGCTAGCTGTCAAATTCACGTTCACCGATTTCAGTCAAATTCTAATATAAGATTTATAATAATGTAAAACATTTATCCAAATTAAAAAAGACTAAAATAAACAATCTACAAAGCATAGGCACGATAATATGTAGCTTCGTTTCGTGTGTATTTCAGTCTAGACGCCATCTTATTAACTATCGAGATGACCCGAAAACAACCGACGGTCACATAACACGATATCAACATAAACAAAAATATAAATAGAGATATATTGACCTCGTGCAAATGGATTTTTCTATGTCTGTTTGATTTCAATATTAAGGTTAAATAAATAAGTTAATTTTCGATTTTACCTGAATAAGAATGATTTTTTTTTTTTTGTGGATCGAATCAGTCAATCAAATGATTTACCTTTGTTTCACTTTCAATGTTGGCCTTCTTTTCTTTTAATAGCTTAACACGCACCAATCATGCATAATCCATCTCTAGCTAAGGTGTTAAATTGAAGTTCACATGAACACGGATTCAATGAGGTCGAATTATTCACTTGCAAGTGAATAATTCATCAACGATGTTTCTTAGCTCATTCTGACAAAATTGAACTATACTGGCTGATAATTGCGAATTATTATTTCACTTTCATTAATGATTGAACACAAAACAAATCATAATTTAAATTGTTTTTAAAAATACCACATTAAAATATGTAGATTCATTCAATTATTTATTGTTTTGTTTCAACACATATTTCAAGTGTTCAAAGCTCATAGTTCTGCTTTTTAGAACTTAGCTAATTGATAGTTGTTGGTTTCTCCTATATTTACTTGGCAAAACCTTATATGTCCACTTCAGGCTCTGCATATCAAGTCAAAAATATAATTTATTGGTCAAGCCCGGACAATGCTACCATTTTTGAACCCCTGGTCAACAGCAGATTGTTGTGCAAAGTAGTTGTGGAGACATAAATTATAAGGTACCAGCCTTTGTTGGAAGGAATGATTTTCTGAGGTTTTAAAGATGTTGAAGCACTTATTCAGGACGTCAACTTGTATGAATTATTGTTTCATTACTTTAAGTTGTCCAATTTAAGAATGTTAATAAGGATTTACCTTGGTCTTTAATTAGCTCTGAAGACATCTGAGGATATTTAAAGAGGTTAAATAGTGGTGGTTATGACGTTGATTAGACGTTGTATAGAGATCTGAGGATATTTAAAGAGGTTTAATGGTTGTTAGAATGTTGATTAGACGTTGTGCAGACATCTGAGGATATTTAAAGAGGTTTAAAGGTGGTTGTTAGGACGTTGATTAGACGTTGTACAGACATCTGAGGATATTTAAAGAGGTTTAATTGTGGTTATTATGACTTTGAGTAGACGTTGTACAGACGTAGACCGGCCTTATTCGAGTTCACCCTGTTGGTTGATCTGATGTTGTACCAACGTTGTACTGATGTTGTAACTACGTTGTACAGACGTTGAACGGACGTATGTCAAGACGTTGGGTAGACGTCAGTTTTAGACGTCTAAAAATATCATATACAACCAAAATCTAACGTAGGCGCAACGTTGGGGTCTGACGTCGAACTGATGTTTATACAATTTCAAATGTCTGCTGGGTAGATACTACCTTTTGATCATAAACAAGCGTCTGTCCAAGTTTGGTACTAATCCAGGATAGTTTAAAAACTTTAACAACAGAGTGAATGGTATGTTTCCTGGTAGAAAAACTATTCCATTTATAAGTTAAATACGGAAATAAGGGATTTTTTTTTTACAAAATTTACTTCTGGCTACTATCTTATGATCATAAACAAGCTTCTGTCCAAGTTTGGTAGAAATCCAGGATAGTTTAAGAAAGTTATTAAAATTTCAAAAACTTTAACCACAGAGTGAATATTTGTGGACGCCGCCGCCGCCGACGACGGAATATAGAATCGCTATGACTCGCTTTTTCGACAAAAGTCGAACGCTCGACAAAAAAAGATGTTTCAACCTGAATGAAACTTTACATAGATGTTAACTGTCAAGTGTAGATGTGGTATTTGACTTAGGAATTTTCAAAATTGTTGCCATGTAGTAACACCCTAGTTGTAATTGTTATAATGTCATTGACCATCTGAAGGGTGTAATATGTGCTTATTTAATCTAATTTAGTTAATATTTAAGTAAAGCATGTACCCCTAAAATATATTTTTCAGGTTGTGTGATCCTCTTTATGGTATATAATTAATCGAGCATAACCACGACGCGAAAGGACTCCAGTCAAGCGCAGTCTTTGTACAAAGACAATTAACATCGAACCCGTGATTTTATTATAGAGGACAATTAAAAAAAAATGCCGAATTTTCAGTAAACCCGCGCTAAATTTTTTATTTCTAGAAATAGAGTTATAAATAGTGTTTAAATAGAGGTTTGCAGTATTTTTGAGTCAGAATATTAATGATTAACACGATTTAGATCTATTTTGATGAGATTTAAATATATTTAAGTCTAATTTTTGCGTAATGTATGTGCGTACAGTGTCAGGGTAACACATTTAAAATGATGGTTTTTCTTATTTTCTAATTGCCTTGATATCTGCAACAGGGACGTTTTTAAATGTCGCATACTCAGCTTCTTTATTATTCTATGTAACATTTTTTTCTACAAACTTAGTTCAATCCGCGTTCATAAAGTTCATGTCCATCCTGTTACCGCTACTTAAATCAACCGTTAAATTGGTCTCCTTATGAATATTGAACTAGTCCGTGTTGCGCAAAGCAAGCTAACATTTCAACACAGCACGTTTCTTGCATAACAGTGCAGAGAAAAAGAATTTTAGAGATATTTAGAGAAAAAAAATAAAAAAATAGTGGGTATCCTTTTGTCATGTCTATGCTGTTACCAACATATTTATAAATTACACCAATATTATACTTGTAAATAAGCAATAAAGTGTTGGATTATAAGCCTGGTACATTTGATAACTATTTACACCACTAGGTCGATGCCCCTGCTGGTGGACGTTTTGTCCCCGAGGGTACCCCCCACCCCCCACCCCTTTTCCCTCCAGTAGTCAGTGTTGACATGAATATCAATTATATGGTAATTTTTATAAATTTACTGTTTGCAAAAGTATGAAATATTCGAGATACTAAGGATTTTCTTATCCCAGGCATAGATAACCATAGCCGTATTTGGCACAACTTTTTGGAATTTTGGTCATCAATGCTCTTCAACTTTGTTTTGCTTTCTAACTATTTTGATCTGAGCGTAACTGATGAGTCTTAAGTAGACGAAACGCGCGTCTGGCGTATTAAATTGTAAGCCTGGTACCTTTGATAACTATTGGAAACCAACATCACAGCAGAATAAAACATTGTCACTTCATCAAAGGGAGTAGTTATTTCACAACAGCATTCATAAATGACGAAATTTGTAAAAAAAAAAATTGTCTATTCTCATATGTCTATCCTGTTACTATAGTTACAGTAACAGGAAGAACAATGTTTGACAGAAACGCTTTTAAAAAGTTTACAATTACACAATACAGTTATATATTACACATAATGAATGGTTTTGATGTTTGAACTCATCTAAATGTTGTGACGTCCTAATCTTCGTAATTTAGCATTTGCAGATGCAATACTGCTATCGGTAACAGGACAGACAAAAAGGGTAACAGGATAGAACTTGGTATATCATTAACGTACGTTCCTGTTACCAATAAAATAAAGACAAAAGTTAGCCAACATGCGAGGGAACCACTTGATGTTGGGTTTATTAGAAAGAGAAAAACATGCTGAACATTATGAATTGATATCTTAGACTTGCATTACTGGTGGTTATTTTTATAACCTTTGAAAACCAGTTTTTAGAAGCATTTTACAGTACAACATGGAAAATTGACAAATAATCTACCATTTCACAGGAAAACCATCTTATTGGCTATGAAACACAAGCTTAATGTGTTATCGAAACATTTTCTAAATAACCTGAAATTTCTATTAAACATGGAAACAGGAGAGACAAAATATTGCACCACCAAAAAATGTTTCAATATATTCTTGTTTGACATTGTCAAGATTGCATCTTTTGATATGTTGTTCCATGAGTACTGTTTGTTTTTATTTGCTTATGAAGAGGTTTGTTTGAATTAGTAACTTTAAATCAATTTTGTAATTTCAAAATTCGACATTTTTTTGAAAATGACCCATGTTAGAAGGAGAGTAGACAGTGTATTGTTCTTTGTGTAAAATGTTTAGTAAAGACTTCTCCCAAACCCGTTTTAAAAAGGATTGCAGAAATAGAAAGAAAACAAAACTCTGAACTTCCTAATTGATTGATTGTTGGTTGCTTAACGTCAAGTGACAAATATTTCATGCATGTTCAGGACGATAACAATTTAACAATAAATACAATGGGTAGGTCTTGTAATAATAGAGGTCATCCGGGATGATGGTCGGGGAAATTTGGACTGCCACTGGAAAATGTGGGTATATTGGATAGGGATAGAAATTTTGCCTTGCAACAAGCCACCTACGGACCCCTCAAAGAGTTTTTGCAAGGGTTCTTAATGTGCAAAGAGCGTGGCACTCTCTTTACACGAGGCATCGGATTTAACGTCCCCATTCTGACCGGACGTGGCTGCACACTTGATACATCCCGCACAGCCAAACGGACGCCCCACTTTGGCAAGCGTTTAACTGCCGGTCGGAAGAAGACCAAGTGACCATATTTCTATTCCCCAGTCACCCTTGGGGGTGAACCTCTTAAATTGAACTGTTCATATATTTAGATGTACTTACAGTAAGCGAATAGCAATTTCAAAACCCATGTAGCTGCTTTGGTGCGATATTCATCTACAATTTTACAAATTAAGTCTTTGTTATGCAAGTATTTTGTATTGTACGGCATTTCCATCTTTCATTGTTAATTAATTTATAAATCTATTAACAAAGATAGTCATTTCAACACAATTCTGACGAGTAACATCAACATTATTATTATTTCAATTATTCAACGATTTGTTGCATGTATCATTTTATCTTTTTATACGTTTTTTTTTTTAAATAATTTTATTGAATTTTGTTCTTTAATCTATTTTGCTCCTCTGTTTAACAATTGCAATCTTTCCAAATGACTGTTATATAATGATAATACATAGATAACGGACCTTAAAAAGATGGAAAAAAAAACGACAAATCCAATATATAATCATTTGAAAAATAGGTTGGTGATGATTCTCTCTAGAATTTTCTGACAGTCAAGATTGACACCTTTTTTTTTTCTTTTTAAACATGTTAAACAACTATCAAATAAACAAGGATTTTATAAAATTAAAAACAAAAATTGCTTTTTAAACTTTTATAGTACAAAAAACTGTTAAAACGCCAAAAAAGCTATTTTGGTTGAAAGCTTATACAAAGTCTTTGAATAATTTAACAGTCAAAGTGGCATCCCTATTTTTGAAAAGAAGTAGACATTTTAAGTTTTGCAAAAAAAAGTCCAATTGAAAAATTAGTTGGATTTTTTAACTTTTTTACTGGGAACCAGAAACAGACTCCCTATATAAATTAATATTCAAACACAAACTTACAAAATGTAATTATATTTAAAGAGATTTGAATGCTGTAAGTTAAATCCTCTATTGGAAGAAGCTTACATGCTTAGTAAAAATTTAGACACAGAAGGAGTATACTCCTGGTTTACCTATGTAAAACATATTTTAAGTGAACTTAATTTAGATATAACACAAATACAACAAGATACTAGTTCAGACCTTAAAATAAATGATTCATTTAAATGTTATATAAAAACAAGCTCTAAACACTACTTTGAAAATTTGATTCATAACAAGATGCAAAACATTGATGAAAAAAGTAAACTTTTTATTTATATAAGAACCTTAAACACAATGTATTTTAGAAGACTATTTAAGAACATCAAACTTTACCCAAAGAATTAATAATAACAAAACTAAGATTTAGTGACCATATTTTAAATATAGAAAAGTAAAACATTTTAATATTCCTAGAGAGCAGAGATTATGCCTTAAATGTAACATATAAGACGAAAAACATTTTTATTATATTGTAAATTAAATAGGGAACTGAGAAAAATCTTTTTTGACAATTTGGAATTACACTATTCTTTTAAAAATTTGTCTGATAAAAAAGGATGATTTTTATACTCAGTCCATCAACACCATCACCAGTAAATAGTTTGGGTCCTACATCAACAAGTCATTAGAACGTA
This sequence comes from Mytilus coruscus, assembly GCA_017311375.1. Lineage (NCBI taxonomy): Eukaryota > Metazoa > Mollusca > Bivalvia > Mytilida > Mytilidae > Mytilus > Mytilus coruscus. The sequence continues at coordinate 18,621 of JAASAO010001790.1, forward strand.
GGACAGGGGCACTGGACAATTTGGCTATATTATCTACTCATTTTGTATTTTTCACAAACATAGTATGGCAATAAATATTTGAATATATGAATTTGAATTTGAAAATGGTTAAAAAACTATGAAAATAAAACTAGGTGATTCTAAATATCTGACAGAAACACATAAATATAGGAGCAGTGAACATCCTTGACAGCAGTGACAGCCATTTTGAATTGCTGTTTTTGGGCATCAACCATTATTATGAAAAGACATAAACAAGGAAGCATGCAGCAAAAGTTATGACAATGACATTTATAAAAAACACACACCAAATGCTCGTAAGTTAGCAATTTGACATTTACAAGATTTAAATCATTTAAAGGGAAGAATCCTTATTTGATATAATGCTAACCATATTTTCATCATTTTTATACTTTATCAATTTAAAAATTTTGAGATATTCTCCTGATTTTTTTGTCAATTCGTCCGCAGTTTGGGTCATCTGTGAATCTGTTTAAGTTAAGGAACTAATCCAAATGTCCTCACCCTTCATCGCGGACGGCCTCTTATTAAAGGAACTATATATTGTAATTAATGTAAATGTGTTCTCGTCCTGAACATAAATAAAATATTTGTCAGTAATCATTAAGCAACCAATAGTTATTTGAATGAAAAGTTGGTCCTGTATTAGAGGTCGCCCGGATGAAGGTCAGGGAAATTTAAACTGCCACTGTAAAAACAATCAGTTTTTTTGATAGGTGTATAATTTTTTGCCTTGTATCAAGCCACCTACGGACACTTGAAAGAGTTGTACCAAGGGTCCTTTACATGACTGGGTACTTGTACATCTCACACAGCCGTATGGACGCCCCCATTTCGACAATGGTTTTACTGCCTGTCAGAAAAAGACCAGAAGCGACCATTGGTCTATGCCCCAGTCACCCTTTGGATATTAAACAATTCAATTAATAATATATTAATTAAAGCTTTGAAGTAGTAAAAATAAATTACAAAATTATGTGGTCTGCGCTTAAACATTTTACAACTGATCTAGGAGAAAATAATGTGGTAGTCTTTGATTTTCGGAATTCATGACTTTGAATGTTCGGAATTAAAGAACCTAAGTGAGCGCGTTCACATACCCCATACCCCCACATTATCACTGGACAAATAAAATAACTGAAGGAAAAAAAATGAATCATAATTTCCTGTCGATATGTACATCTACATAGAATGACCTTATTATCTAAAAAGTTTCACGAAACTCTGTTGTGTGGTTTCAGAGGAGTTGCGATGACAAGAACAGGACTGACGGACTGACAGACGGGTCAAAAACATTATACCCAACGTAAAAATTTTGCGTGGGGTATAATAACCCTTTGAAAAAAACGGAAAACCTCGGTTTAAACCCTGCCTTTGTATAACTAAACCGTGTATTAATGCTGATAAAGGAAAACCGTAAGTGATACTATAATCTGACATCTTCCCCCGTAATAAACAAATCAAACATGAATATACTATAAGTTTTTAGTGAAAGGTAACCTGAGTAGTAAACAATTGTTTCAACTATGACCAATATACAAATAGGTGGCAGTGGTGGTCTACGACAAAGTTCTTACATGGTATCAAATGTTTTGAATACGTTTAATATAAATTAGCCTTCGAAACGTTGGGTCAACAGTTTTTTTTTTTTTTTTTTTTTTATTTAGTGTTCTATTTGTTTCTAACACCCATCGAAATCAACTTTTAAACAATCTTTATCGTGTACGTTGTAAGTTTCCGACAATGTTTTATGTTTCAAAACTTGTCGAGATCGCCACATCTTATTCTGAAAGAACATTAAAAATGTATCTTTTTCCTATATGAATTTGCATTATTTGTATATTTGGTTAGCATGGTTAGTAGTTGTTGCTGGCATGATTAATGCTTGTTTTGGGTTATTAACCGTGATAGAAAGTAAACATGAATTATAATATCCCTATATTTAAAGCAATGGTATATAATCAGGATTTTAAAAAGGAAATACCATTAAGCAAAGGTAATAATTATGATAAATAGCAATAGGGGTATCAACTATCAGCAGAATTGTAAAAGGGTCATGTATGTATCATTCAGCAAAAGGCAGAAAGCAACTGGCCTTTTTTTTGTTTGTTAAAAAATGTTCATTAAGTGTTAAATTTCAATACTTTTACAAGAATTTGTGAGAATAAAATGGGTCATCAAAAGTTTGAAGGTACACCATTAATTCATTTACCTACCAATGTAGATACAATAGGACTTTCATATGATTTTTCGTCTTTGCTGTTCGAAATCTTAGAAAATAAAATCTTAGAAGTTGGGGAGGTCAACCGTGATTGACGGCTAACACTTAGTAATACACGTCTACACTATTTTCATGTAATGTAATACACAGAGACTTATTCGTACTGTTAATATGTTCCAAGACGATAGCTAAGATGTGTTGTGACCATTGGAAACATCTTACATAATTCTGAAAGGGCAATACAAGTTTATAATTGTTAATCATAAAATTCCAAGGCTTTTAAGATTCTTGTATCTTTCTTTTGATTAAGTAACGATAAAGACTTCCACAACTATCACAATGCAAAGCAAAAAGTACCCGATTATATTATCGATATGAATTACTTTGTTATTTGTATTTGATTTCTCTGTACCAGGTTTCAACTTACTTGTAGGAGCATAGTTTATGTTGTATTTGTAGTTGTCAAACTCAAAGATCTTTATTGTCCGTGATATATTAAACCTGTAAAGAAAACATATACACATGGCTATTGCAGAGTTCTTTACAGATCAAATCAGAAATATTCATAAAACATTTAACAATTTCAATCGTTATGAAATGTACAACTCTGTTTTTTGTTAACGTTTCTTTTATGAATTAAAAAGTTAAACGTATGTAACTTTTGAAATTTCAGGCACGTTTTGTATTGATATAAGTTTTGGAATCAAAAGTCATTTGCGCTGCGCAACACTACAACTCACATAGATATAGGAAGATGTGGTGTGAGTGCCAATGAGACAACTCTCCATCCAAATAACAATTTATAAAAGTAAACCATTATAGGTCAATGTACGGCCTTCAACACGGAGCCTTGGCTCACACCGAACAACAAGCTATAAAGGGCCCCAAAAGTACTAGTGTAAAACCATTCAAACGGTAAAACCAACGGTCTAGTCTATATAAAAAACGAGAAACGAGAAACACGTATAAATTACATAAACAAACGACAACTACTGTACATCAGATTCCTGACTTTGGACAGGTGCAAACATTTGCAGCGGGATTAAACGTTTTAATGGTACCAAACCTTCTCCCTTTTTCTGAAACAATAATAACATCACAACATAGAAAAACACACGATAAAACATCAATTGGAAGGCTTAACTCAATCAAAAACGTAAATTAACACACTATGAACGAATAAATTCGATCTGTGATACCTGAAAGTAAATACATAGTTAATAAAATATTAGGGACAAACATTCAAGGCCAAAAAGTAAACAAACAAGTCCAAATAAAGCCATGGCAAGACACCACCGCGAAATATTTAACCCTTAGAAAATAATCACTTTTGAAAAAACCGGTTTTCATAATATATACAGGTAAATGAAAAATAACTTTGTCGTTTTAGGTATACTTTTTCTGTCTATATAAAATCTTCCAATAATTAGGAATACCAAGAAAGGTCTGTCATATAAATACCTAATTTAACACTAGATACATAAGGGGTAAATATCAACAATAAAACTTCCCTGTACAGATTAAAGGAGAATAATCTTGATGTTCATACAAATGTAGTATGAAGAAGTGAAAATTAGTAGATATTCCAAATAATCAAAGCTGGTATACAGACAAGATCCATATTAATATAAAATAACACATGTTGATTTTCTTAATTAATCTAAAGAATTATTATACTTATATATATTATTCTTTATTGCAAAACAAATAAAACCAATTTTGGTCATAGCAATACAGACATAAGAAAAACTCAGCAATGATATGATACATGTTATATTCCATTTGATTATTGATATGAGATTTAAGAAATGTGTACATATATTTTATTATTTTCATTAAGGTTGTTTATTTTATCATTAATAATAGTTTGGTGATAGTTAATAGAACAGGTTTTTTTTGTATTTGGGGTTTAATTTTTAGTCTGTTTTAAATCCTTATTTTCTTCAATAAGTTTGATCTCAATATTTATTTTTTGTGTGACACACCTTTTGGTGGGGTTCGTGTTGCTCAGTATTTAGTTTTCTATGTCGTTTCTTGTGTACTATTATATGTCTGTTTGTCTTTTTCATTTTTAGCCATGGTGTTGTCAATTTTATTTACGATTTATGAGTTTGGCTGTTCCTCTGGTATCTTTCGCCCTTCTTTTGCAAAAGTATACCAAGAGTATGGTCCTTCGGTATCTAAGTTGAGTTTGGTTAACTGCTGCATTAATAAGTGGGTTTAGATTTTCATTATTTAATCAAGATAGGTACATCATGGTTTTTGGTTTTTATAAAAGTTGCTAATGACAGAAGTCCATTTCTAACAGCTAGATTATATTGTGCTTCTTTTGTTTCTCAGTGCTTCTTTAACAAAATGCAGCTGCTTTTTTTTCTAAAAAAAGGTTTTATCAATAAAATGAATGACATCTGGTGTTAAGTTGTTTTTGTTAATTCTCATTTTAGCTCCAAAAAATTGAATATAAGTGTCCATATTTAAAAGAGGGGCGAAAGATACCAGAGCGACACGAACCCAACCAAAATCTGGGGGTGATCTCAGGTGATCCGGAAGGGTAAGCAGATCCTGCTCCACATTTGGCACCCGTCGTGTTGCTCATGTTATTACAAACCCGGTAAATAGTCTTAATTCGGTAGGTCACATTCATGTAAAGGGAAGGGGATTGTAGTTACGACAGTAGAAACATATCCGATATCATCTGTGAAACGGTTATTCCATAACGGTCAACCAACTCGTGATGGCGTCCGTAAAATTTACGAAGGGATGATTTCAACTTCACCATTTGGAACTCTTGGTTTAATAGCTTTCTTGTGAGCAGCAATCCTCTATCAAGGAAATCATGATAGGAAATACAAGCGCGGGAATATCGTATCAATTGGGAGATATATACCTCGTATGCAGGCGCTGATGGAATGTTGCTATATAGAATGGAAAGTTCACAATTGGGAAGCTGAAATCATCTCGTTTGTCGTAAAGTTTTGTTTTCAACCGACCCTCATTGTCAATTTCTAGATGTAAGTCAAGATATGAGGCAGACTTAACTGTATCTGTTGTTTCCTTTATCTCTAGTTCGATGGGATAGATGCGTTCAACATAGTCACCAAATGTTAAATTATTTAGCTAAAGAACATCATCATATTTCACTATTATATGTTAGTATAGGTTTAGCCAATGTTTCAAGAAGTTTGCAGGAAAATCTCAAAGGAAGTTTTCCAAAACCAGATGAGTCAGACTTGATAGCAAAAAAAGCTTTCCTTGATTTTCGGCACAATATGAACTACACATAGTTAAACTGCAATTGTATGTTTGAACAAATCCAATGTATTTATAGTCAAACTTTTCAAGATATTTTCCTTTAAGAAAGGTTGATATATTTTGTGAGGGTTATTTTGTAGAATGGTTCTAGATTGTTTTATATTAACTGATAATTGCCATTTATCACAATATTCAGAGACACTATTCAAGCTATTTTGCAGACCATTTTCACTTTATGATAATATAATTAAATCATCTGCAAATAGTAGACTTTCTATGTTTGAATTTATGAGTTTAACTGGCGTACATTTTTTGATTTTCAAATATCTCACATAAATCATTAATAAACTAATAAATAGTGTGGAGCTTAAAGTATCTCCTCGTATTCACCTTTATCTGTAATAACTTGTCGAAACTCTGAATTTTTATGTTTGAAAAAACCAAATGTATAATTGAATTGTGCTGTAGTAATGTTGTAGATGTGTTTACCTAGTTTATACAATTTATACATTAGCTCATAGAGAGTTGAAGGCTTTTTTTTTTAAGTCAATGAATCACATATTTACTTTATTTTTTATTATTATGGGAGTATTTGTTTATGATAGATTTGTTAATGATAAATAAACTGTTAGCAGTTATATGATTCCCTCGAAACCTAAACTGCGAGTGGTTATATTTGGATTCCATAGGTTTATTGAGTCTATTGTCAAACAATGCACTTAATACGTTTGTCAAATAGCTCGTAAATGCAATTGCTCTATAATTATTTAAATCATATTTGTCTCCTGATTTATGAATTGGAATTATATATGATTTTTCCAATAATTTGGGATAGCAAATTTTAAGTATAAAATTGAAAAGTTTTCTAAAAGTGTAACAGAGCTACTGAATTAAATAATTTCTTATAAAATCTGGTCAGGTCCTGAAGATTTACCTGTTTTTAGTTCATTCCTTGGTTTTGAAAATTTAGTTCTAGCTCTTCTTAGTTTTTAAATATTTTTTCTGAGTTATCTTTATTTGTTGGGTCTTTTTCACTTCTTAAAGAATTTTCCAATATTCTTCTGAATTATTTTATTGAAAACTCAAGTTTTTTATATAAACCTGCTTTATATTTAGCTATTTTTGGTTTAACGATCCTTTAAAAAGTTTTTAAAAGATTACATTACCTAGTTTGATATGATTTATTACATGGATTTAATTTTTCTCCCGATGTCATTTATTTGAGGTTTTAAATCTGTTATTGTATTATTGGAGCATGGTTGTCTTTTTTTTGGTTTGCTTTTCTTAAATGTTTTTTTTTAATTACACATGAATTTTCAGATAAATTACATAGAACAGTTGTTAGTTTATTTGTTTCATCATCAACACCTCTTTGATCATTACTGGAGTTTTGCAATTAAAAGTCTAAAATATAGTTAAAAACAGTTTCTTCTGATAAATGGTCAAGCAATTTTAGTTTTGATTTATTTGAGTCCCACTTAAATGATACAGAGCCAGACCATTTTGAATTTTCAAAGACATTAGCTATATATAGATTCATGTATAGTAATAAATGAACATAACAAAGAAATAATTTTAGGGACAAACAAACACTTACCTATCTCCTAAGTAACGGCTTCTTGTCATTTTCATGTCATCATAGCATTTGATATCTGAAAAATATAATTGAGAAGTTTGTTTCCCTTCTGTACGTGGTATACACATGAATATCCGGAACTTTTCCTGTCAGTTTTAATGTTCGGTGACAAATTAGCTTACACAATCTCGATAACCAGCATGTATGCAAATTAACTCAATTTTTTTCCATTTCACTATCAAAGTTTGTTGGTTATAAACATACACGAGGCATCGTTTTCTTTATATTTAGATGCTATTTATTACTTCATATTTGTGTGCAACATGTACATTTCTTAAGAGATATTGTAAATAAGGCATCGATTGAATAAATGCTACAGTAACAATCAATGACACACCGTATCCATGTAGTTCTCAATGCAATATCTTTTTAATAGTAACAATCAATGACCCATCGTGTCAATGGAACCTTATCAATAGTAACAATCAATGACCAACCGTTTCCATCTAGTTCTCTCAATGGTATACCTTATTAACAGTAACAATCAATGACCAGCCGTTTCAATCTAGTACTCATGTTAATACCTTATCGAATTTACCAATCAATGACCCCCGTTTCCACCTAGTTCTCAATGGAATACCTTATCAATAGTCAATGGAATATCTTATCAATAGTAACAATCAATGACCTATTGTGTCAATCTAGTTCTCAAAGAAATACATTATCAACAGTAATAATCAATGACTCCCCGTTTCCACCTAGTTCTCAATGATATACCTTATCAACTGTAATAATCAATGACCCCCACCCCCCTTTTCAATCTAGTTCTCAAAGAAATACATTATCAACAGTAATAATCAATGACTCCCCGTTTCCACCTAGTTCTCAATGATATACCTTATCAACTGTAATAATCAATGACCCCCACCCCCCTTTTCAATCTAGTTCTCAAAGAAATACATTATCAACAGTAATAATCAATGACCCCCCGTTTCCATCTAGTTCTCAATATTATACCTTATCAACAGTAACAATCAATGACCCATCGTTTCCATCTAGTTCTCAATGAAATACCTTATCAATAGTAACAATCAATGACCCACCGTTTTCACCTAGTTCTCAATATTATACCTTATCAATAGTAACAATCAATGTCCCATCGTTTCCATCTAGTTCTCAATATTATACCTTATCAACAGTAACAATCAATGACCCATCGTTTCCACCTAGTTCTCAATGAAATACCTTATCAATAGTAACAATCAATGTCCCACCGTTTCCATCTAGTTCTCAAAGAAATACCTTATCAATAGTAACAATCAATGACCCATCGTTTCCATCTAGTTCTCAATGAAATACCTTATCAATAGTAACAATCAATGTCCCACCGTTTCCACCTAGTTCTCAATATTATACCTTATCAACAGTAACAATCAATGACCCATCGTTTCCACCTAGTTCTCAATGAAATACCTTATCAATAGTAACAATCAATGTCCCATCGTTTCCATCTAGTTCTCAAAGAAATACCTTATCAATAGTAACAATCAATGTCCCACCGTTTCCACCTAGTTCTCAATGAAATACCTTATCAATAGTAACAATCAATGTCCCACCGTTTCCATCTAGTTCTCAATGAAATACCTTATCAATAGTTACAATCAATGTCCCACCGTTTCCATCTAGTTCTCAATGAAATACCTTATCAATAGTAACAATCAATGTCCCACCGTTTCCATCTAGTTCTCAATGAAATAACTTATCAATAGTAACAATCAATGTCCCACCGTTTCCATCTAGTTCTCAATGACATACCTTATCAACAGTAACAATCAATGTCCCACCGTTTCCATCTAGTTCCCAATGACATACCTTATCAACAGTAACAATCAATGACCCATCGTTTCCATCTAGTTCTCAATGAAATACCTTATCAATAGTAACAATCAATGACCCATCGTTTCCACCTAGTTCTCAATGAAATACCTTATCAACAGTAACAATCAATGACCCATCGTTTCCATCTAGTTCTCAAAGAAATACCTTATCAATAGTAACAATCAATGTCCCACCGTTTCTATTTAGTTCTCAATGAAATACCTTATCAATAGTAACAATCAATGACTGATCGTTTCCACCTAGTTCTCAATGAAATACCTTATCAACAGTAACAATCAATGTCCCACCGTTTCCATCTAGTTCTCAATGAAATACCTTATCAATAGTAACAATCAATGACCCATCGTTTCCATCTAGTTCTCAATGAAATACCTTATTAATAGTAACAATCAATGACCCATCGTTTCCACCTAGTTCTCAATGAAATACCTTATCAACAGTAATAATCAATGACCCCTCCCCCTCCCGTTTCCACCTAGTTCTCAATGAAATACCTTATCAATAGTAACAATCAATGTCCCACCGTTTCCATCTAGTTCTCAATGAAATACCTTATCAATAGTAACAATCAATGACCCATCGTTTCCATCTAGTTCTCAATGAAATACCTTATTAATAGTAACAATCAATGACCCATCGTTTCCACCTAGTTCTCAATGAAATACCTTATCAACAGTAACAATCAATGACCCATCGTTTCCACCTAGTTCTCAATGAAATACCTTATCAATAGTAACAATCAATGACCCATCGTTTCCACCTAGTTCTCAATGAAATACATTATCAATAGTAACAATCAATGACCCATCGTTTCCACCTAGTTCTCAAAGAAATACCTTATGAATAGTAACAATCAATGACCCATCGTTTCCATCTAGTTCTCAATGAAATACCTTATCAACAGTAATAATCAATGACCCCCCGTTTCCACCTAGTTCTCAATGAAATACCTTATCAATAGTAACAATCAATGACCCACCGTTTCCATCTAGTTCTCAATGAAATACCTTATCAATAGTAACAATCAATGACCCATCGTTTCCATCTAGTTCTCAATGAAATACCTTATTAATAGTAACAATCAATGACCCATCGTTTCCACCTAGTTCTCAATGAAATACCTTATCAACAGTAACAATCAATGACCCATCGTTTCCACCTAGTTCTCAATGAAATACCTTATCAATAGTAACAATCAATGACCCATCGTTTCCACCTAGTTCTCAATGAAATACATTATCAATAGTAACAATCAATGACCCATCGTTTCCACCTAGTTCTCAAAGAAATACCTTATGAATAGTAACAATCAATGACCCATCGTTTCCATCTAGTTCTCAATGAAATACCTTATCAACAGTAATAATCAATGACCCCCGTTTCCACCTAGTTCTCAATGAAATACCTTATCAATAGTAACAATCAATGACCCACCGTTTCCATCTAGTTCTCAATGAAATACCTTATCAATAGTAACAATCAATGACCCATCGTTTCCACCTAGTTCTCAAAGAAATACCTTATGAATAGTAACAATCAATGACCCATCGTTTCCACCTAGTTCTCAATGAAATACCTTATCAATAGTAACAATCAATGTCCCACCGTTTCCATCTAGTTCTCAATGAAATACCTTATCAATAGTAACAATCAATGACCCATCGTTTCCATCTAGTTCTCAATGAAATACCTTATCAACAGTAACAATCAATGACCCACCGTTTCCATCTAGTTCTCAATAAAATACCTTAAAATATGCGACAATTACTGACGGGGACAATAGGATATCCAGTGAACGAAAACAAAAGAAAATTCACTTTTCTTATGATAGAGTCGAGAAAGAAAACAATAAACAATACCGGGGACGATACTGCAATATACATGCAAATACACAATGTTTTATGTTCAGTATTTATTGATATAATTGCCTTAGAAGCCTGCGAAAATGAAATTTTAAAAATGCCAATCTTTGCTGCATATTGATAAGAAAAAAATGGAAAAATAATGTACATACAAAATCGAAAGATCTTTCGGGTCACCAATTTTCGAAGTGTTCCATAAAGTTCTTATCATGTTACAATTTCCCAAAGTTGCTTATTTTTCCCACCTAAGTTATCGAGCACACCGATCTGCTCTCATCACATGTGGAGAATATAGAAATATTTTCTCTTCTTGAATATAAAAATTTGCAAGTTGAAAAATTAAAGATAACTATTTTTTTATAAAGCAGGTATCTTTCTTCTGTTTTGTATACAATTTTAAGTAAAACGTCGTCTCGAGTTTTGTATAAGCATGTGCGGTCTTCTCGATCTAAAATCATTCAATGTTTACATCTAGATAATGTATGTTTGAATTTGCTTAGTAACTAAATTTCAAAAGTGCCAGTCTTTGCTGCATATCAATCGATCTCTTTGGAAATGTTTCTCTGACTTTCTCTGACCTAGCTGTATATATATATATACGAAAAATTAGCATGTTCAAGAGAGGGATACAGACAGTAAAATAATAAATCGAAGTCGGAACTCCTGGAATTTATTCGCATAGCAACATTTTAAACCAATTTTTAAACAAGCTGCTATAGCTTGCTGTACTCGTCGTTTGCTAATTAAAGAGGAAAATGATAAAATGATAAAACTGATTGGAAGTTTTGTTTTTATTTCAACTTATTTCTACTTTTACTATTTACTAGAACGTTTTTCCGTGAATCCACAATTGATAGCGTCCTTGTTGAAATGGGACAAACATTGCGAAGATCTAGTTTTCAGTGTTTACAGGAGAGGTAATATTTTGTCACTAGATTTCCCACCGGGGATATTGTCTTAGGAACAATACATTAACGATGAAAATGTCAAACAGTAAATTGGACTTGTCAGTGGCACATTTTAAAGTTCATATCAAATTAAAACTAAAAATTATAGTTGAATGCAAAAATTCAACAAATGTGTGCCAAATACGAGTAAGGATATTTCTACCTGGAGAGAGAACATCCTTAGTATTTCGAATATTTCAACATTTAATAAAAAGTCAATTTACATAAAAATGAACGTTGCAATAATTCTTAATAGCAAAACGAAAGTGCTGACTACTTGGCTGGAAATATCCTGGGTACTAAATGTCCACCTGCACTGAAATCTACCCAATAGTAGAAAAAAGGCCATATTATATTAATAATTCTAGCCTTAATCCCTAAACTGGTTTTTAATAAACAGGCTACAATCAATGTCAAAAAATGTTTGATAATGGTAAGGCTGAACATTTACCGACAAAAATTTAATCAGCAGACAAATTAATTTACGATATTAAATATTAATGAATTTTAGTAATAATCTAAAGATGAAAGAGTTCTTGTCTGTTGTTAAGTTTTTAAAGAAAATTACGATGATAGAATATTGGTCAATGAGATGCTAAACTTTACCCTAAATATAAATCCAATACAATCTGTTTGGCATCATTAATAGAGAAACAGCTCCATATTTTTGTTAAATATTGATAGTATTTAGTCCCGACAAAAAGAGAATAGTAATTTACCTTTCAGTTTAACCGTTTCGTTGTATGGATTTATTCCGAGATAGCAGGAGCAATCTTCAGTTGAAGGATTGCAGTAACACTGGTTTTTCAAGTTTCTGACAAACAAATATCCACTATCGGTATTGCAAATACATTTTCTGTCGACCGTAGTGTTGCCGGTTTCATAAGTCTCCTGACCTAAGCTGTTACAAAGTGATTTTTGATAGGTGCAGTCACTGTGCCCAATTGTGTCAAAAATGAAAGGCTGAAATCGAGTTACACTGCATGTTGCTCTGTTTAAGTTCGGCTGAAAGACATACTTATAACCTGCAAATGTTAAGTAAAGAAAGTGCTTACTACTTTATTAATGGTTTTACAGTATAAGTTATTCCGCTGCATTTGTCACTTCTTAATCCAGGTACATGTAATTAAATAAATACGTTCACAACAAAGTTATTTTATTTACAATGAAATACAATAATTAATAAAAACGACTATTATTTATTGAAGAAACTTTCTTTTTAATTGTTTATCAAACATTTTTTTTTTTTTTTTTTTTTATGAAAATACAGTTATTGTTAACATATATGAAATATTGGTTACATTGTTTGCTCAAAACCATGCTATTATTAACAGGACAAATATTTAGATATTTAAAAAAGGCTTACCAGGACCTAAAATTCTAGGTCTGCTACATCTATCTCTGTATATATTTACTCTAAAAGTTACGTTAAATAAGCAAGTATAATTTCTTTGAGGCTTACACATGGATTTTGCCCTTAGATTCCAGTGTGCCTGCGATGGACAGGTGAAGTTGTATGCTTCATTAAATGATAACATCTATAAAAAAGACAAATGCATTTTCATCAATAATTTAAGCAAGTATTCCATTAAAATTTTATTTGGTCAACACAGACGCACAGAAACGATGGTTTATGAGCACATATGAAAGAGAGGCGAAAGATACCAAACGGACATTCAAACTCATAAGTAAAAAAATAAATTGACAACGCCATGGCTAATCAAGTAAAAAGACCAACAGAAAAACAACAGTACACAAAACACAACATAGAAAACCAAAGACTAAGCATCACGAACATATTAACTCATCAAAAACACCAGCCTGAGAATGGCCATTATTATTGGTAGTCCAAATCAAATATGAAGTTGTACGGATATTGTGTTATAAAACTTTGCTGTTACAAAATTTTGGAAAATATTTCAAATTTTAAATTAAGGAATATATATATCTCTCTCATGCAAGCTCTGATTCCTGGACCGGCTTTTGGCTTTACTAATGAGACGAGTTCGTCCATATGTGCATCTGGTTTAGAAGAATTAGTAACGTTATTGTTATTTACAGCTTTAAATACAGAATATGTGTGCCAATTACAGATAAGGCAATCTGATCTAGGAGTAGAAAACCGAAAAATGTAACATTTTATATACAGAAAATTAATGCAAAACCAACCAAGTTATGATTTGTGAGATATGAAATTCGATAAACTAATGTATCCTCTAATTTGCGTCCTTTTCAACTCTTACATACTTTTCTTTCAAATCACTATTCCGGCAGTGAAAATGTTGACAAAATTTATCTTAAATTCATGCAAGATTTTATATTTGCTACTGAATATGACTGTGATATTTCTGGGTATTCATCTGAAATTCAACGATCACATTTATATTTTTTGTTGTGAAACCTCGTTTCATTTCAGTTCTTGCAATTAAAGATAAATGACGAAAACGACGGAATAGATTACCTAAATAATTGTGTCTGATGATGATATGGCAACAAATAAATTGAATGGGCATTTTAATAATTGACTCCGTCCGGTTGAATAACATTTGATGTTGAACGGTTTTCGCGAGTGGTTGTTAAGAAAACAATGCAACTGAAGTTACCATACTATCACTTTATTTGACAATATTGTGTTGTTCCTTAAATTAATGAGAAAGTTATATAGTTAAATCTTTCAATAAGTAAAATCTTTTGATGGGTATACGATCAGACTGAGTTTAAAGCTTGGAACTTTTTTGTGGTCTTAAACTGGTTCTAGTTCAATTACTTTATATGGATACATTTTAGTTAAATACGGATAATACAATTCCGCGAGGAGTATCTGCGAAGCACTGGTAGTGTTAGAAACTATCTGTCTATTAACACTTTAAAATGGATGCTTAATCTTTAAATGCTAGACGTTAAACCTTTGCCAAAGAGAGACAAAAGATAACGAAGGGATATTCAAAATCATAAGTCGAAAATAAACTGACAATGTCAGAGCAAAAAACAAACAAAAAAGACGAAAGGACGAACAACAGTACACAAACACAACGTAGTAAATTAAAGACTGAGCAACACGAACCCCACCATAAACCAAAAGTTGGGCGTTCGTGTTGCTGTGCGGATGTATAAATACACAGCCATGTCCGGTCAAGATTTTATTTCTGTCCATATTTAATAAACCCTCTTTCCCAGTGGCTTCCAAATTTTCCGCCTATAATACCGGTCTACTATTATAGGACCTACCTTTTGTATTCAAAACTAATTTGTTATCGTCCTGAACATGAATGAAATATTTTGCTACTGATCGTAAGGCAAACAACAATCCATCATTAATCTGTTCAACGCATATGCTTATATGGTGTGTGGCGATGAGCATTTGTTAGGAATTAGTTATTGAACAAAAGGGTCCCTTTTCTTATGTTTAAAACGAATAAGAAAATATTTATTATATATAATGTTTTTTTTTTTTATAAATAGAGAATTTCTATTTTATTCTCTTTTTCTGTCGATTAATCAAAAGATTAAAACGATCGTTGTAACTTTTCCGACTGTGTTCCGGCTTTTGACAGTTTAACTTCCTATTGTATATATTGATAATTTGTTTCGTCCTGAAAATGCATGAAATATTTGCCAATTGACGTTAAGCAAACAACAATCCTTGATGATTTAAGACTGTTTGTGAACACGGGTATATATCCATAGGACATAATGCCACGCTCGCACTGTCATGTATTCGCCTTAAATGAATCGTAAAATCAACATAACGGACATGTGTTATAAAATTTCAAGTTGACTTGATGGTAAATTACTTTAAACTTTACTTTAAACTAAATCTTATACTGAGATGTACTGTTGTCACACTTTACATTTCTGTGATTAGGGATCCGTGAAATCGGGGTTAAATCTGTTATTTGGAATATGATTTAAAACGTTTACCACAATTTAAGGCCAGTTTGTGTAATAACATTCATCAAACATAGTCTATCAGAATTATTTGCCCTATGCATACGTTATTTCCGTCAAGTTATCTAACATATAACTCGATGTGCCCCGTGGTTGACTAAATGCTTGTATTGTTTTTGCACGCGTCAGTACGTATGTACATTTAAGATTTCTTTGCCAGATTTATGTTATTGATATTACTCCAAGTCTTTGTTCTTCAATTCACAGTTTTGTCGTCATCGTCAGTTTGCATAGAAGTCCCCACAAACCGGTTCATGGGGCCATCTTTAACTTGCAGTGAGGTGAGAGTGTTTTTGCTCCGTCTGAAAGGCCTCACTGTGACTTTGAGATGACAAACAGCAATAAAGGTGTAGTTTCATTGCTTTTTGTGTTTTTTGCTAATGTTGTGTCATCGATGGATTACTCGGAGTTCGGTATTTTTGTTATTTTACTTTTTACCCTGTATCCTTTCTTTTCTACTACATTAAAATGAACATTTGTACTAAGCTAATATTGATGTGACAACTGTATGGTAAAATTCCTTAACCATACTCCTTATACCGAAACAAGACGGATATACAGAAAAAAAACAGAGGTGTCAGATTTGAATCATACATACCTTAAGGACAGTCAGTAGGATGAACATGTCCATGATTTTTGCTCTTCATTTATAATCTATGCCATCTAAAAAGATAAACATTAAACAAATCTATATTAAGATATTAGACCATTAACTGTACATTACAATGCTTAATAACCCGACATTTGGCTTTATAATATTGTATATTATAAATGCACCGTTGGTCAATGTCAAGATGTTTGTTATATTTTTATTTCCTAGTAATTATATCTTCAAGTTATTATAATCAAGAAGACAGATGTCCTTGATTCTTAACATACATGCCCACATCAGTTAATGATGAGAGGATTAGAAAGTATTCTGTAAAACTGACGAGTCATAAAAAATGAACAATCTTAGGTTAATAGGTAGACCTCGATAATACTATTTTGTAAAATAGTTTCAATTTGATTCGGCATTAAATACAAAGGCCACACGAATACTAAAGCCTCTGACTTATGTTTTAAATTTCAATATACCAAACCTCGATTTTTCAGGTGACCAATGGAAACAGTGAAATGCGCAAAAAATTGTGTTATCGTACACACAGGGGAACAAGGGAATGCATGCATACACCAGATTGAGTATAGAAGACAAATTATATATTTATATTAGAAGCATCAAATACAATGTTAAAATTAATTGATACTTGAGATATAGCACTTCTAGCGCTCACAATTTCTTATATTTATTATATATCAATAATAGATAATAAACAGACGATTACAAAATTCACTAAATGATTTTATCATCAGCACTGGGTTTTTTTCTATTTGGTATTCTATAATTAGCACTAAAATGTTATTTTCCTTCTTTTCTTTTTAATGGATTATGTATTCAGCACCCAAAATGTTATTTTCTTTTTTTTCTTTTTATTTGATATTGCATGTGTATAATAATAATAAATAATACATTTTAAAAATAATGACTTTATTTACATTCACTAATGTACCTTGAGGTCCTCACAAAAAACACACAGAACAATTAATTGTTTTCAACGGTTAAAATTTGAATTAAGAATATAGAGATTTATTGTGAAAGCATGTTCACAAATGCAGAATAAACACAGTAAAGATGATAATCTCCTATCTTTATGCTGGACCTTCATATAACTTATTTATTATGAGGAACGGTACATAATCGGATCGTTTGGATATGTAACCTTTCCCAATAGTTTACAACCATGCGTTCTAGAGTAAGCTGTCTGGAGATTTGTAGAATAATTCGTATAATCAAACATTCTGTTAAACTAGTAAATTTGTGTCAAAAAAATATCGGGGGTTTTGATATTTTTCACATTAGCTCTTGTTTGGCAATTTTCTGACTACTAAGTACTTCTTTCGGGTACCATTCGAAAAAGAAAGGTCTGTCATCTTATGTTTATATAGGCCTAAAGATATGAAATATAGGACAGGTAAATATTTCATTAGAGAAATAGTGAATAAAATTACACATTATAGCATACAATATGTTCACGTGTGGCATTTACTTTGAAACCTAGAATTCCCACCTCGAACATGAAGTCCTTCAGATGTGTTATTTATTGTTTCTTTTTTTAATTAACTGTTTCTCAGTCAAACTGTCAACGAGAACTCATTTGCAACAAACTAAATTGTTGGCTTATTATAACAAATAACCTAAAAGAATTGTCAATAGACTCTATAAACGTTTTAAATATTGGCCAGGTATGACGAACACAACCGGTTTGAAATACACATTTTAAACATTGCTATTTACCATAGTATTAATAAACTCTTATCCTTGTAACGAAAGACGCGTTGAACTGTGATATTTTTTATTGAGTCGATTTGAAAAATTGCATTGATCTTTATGTATACATACGTTTTGTATTTTTAAATGCATTAAGCAAACATATTTTGTTCTGTCTTTATGAACCTTAACAAAAGAATAACGATTTTAAATTCTTGTTTATGATCACGTATCAGAAATGTACACAAATGATAATGTGATACTACAAAAATAATTATGGATATACAAATGGCAAAGATCTTTGGTAAAATGGTACTTCATATATAACAAATAATTATTTTCAACGGTTAAAACTTGTATTACAAATATAGAGATTTATTGTGGAAGCATATTCACAAATGCAGAACTTACTCTACCGTGCAATTACGATTTTATATGTAAACGTTGTACAATTTTAATTTTGTAGATTTTACCCAATTTTATACAAAAATTGCTCCAACAGAATTTTTCGGAATAACGACTGAAATTTTACGGTCACAATCACGAATTGAATAACCGATATGATACATCGGTGTCTCAATATTCTAGCGACATGCTGCACGGTCTTAGTTCTTTAGATATCAGAATAACTGTCTGTACTGTAATTTTACAGATTGTGATCGTGTCGATTGTGACAATTTATTTAAGTGCTGTGTAGATTTGCATGGTGCATATGTTTGCTTTGGAAATGGCGCTTGTCTGTCGACGCACATGGTTTCGTTCCATTTGAAGTTCTTGCGATTCCGGCAGGTTTTGTTTGCTACCATGATATGTCTCTTTTTGCTAATGTACGAGATTTGAACATCGGAAAACTACTGTCATTAATTCACCGATTTATATATGAATGGCATCGTATCTAGTTATGATGATGTTTCATTGGCATTTACCCAAGTTATCATGATTTTCACGTGATTTTATTTTATAAAAAAAATACATAAATTATGAAAACAACTTGCACTCTTTGTATTCCTTTCACTAATATTTCTAATTTTGTTGACTTCTCATCGAACAAAAAGTCAGTATTCAAAATTTTATAACAAAGGAAAGCCGTTGAAAACAAGTTTATCTTAATTTAGTAATTATAAATATAAAGAGGGCGGGTACATAGTATCGCTTAACGAACGATTTAAACAAAAGGGTACAAAGTAAAGAATGCATCAATAACGCCGCCAGAAAAAAATAATCGGTTTTTGGTAGTCATATTATCAGTATCAATTTATTTGCACATTCGATTAGTTCGTTATTATCAAATTTTACATCAATTTTCTCAAAATCACAAATATAATTCAGAAAATTAACGTGATCAATACTGTCTTTTTTGTGATAATTTGATTGATTTCTAATCATCAGTTATTTTTCCCCTTATCATTCTTAAAGAATATAGGACTCACATCTTACACGTGACAACGGTAATCCTGCTTTGTTATTTAATGGTGTAGTTTTTAAACAATGTTCGAAATTATGTGAATACATTGCAATGAGAGTTTAATTGTCGGTACTTGATTTCGACATATTTAAGAATACCTGAGGAAATTTACAATCAAATCAATTTGTCAAGATTCAGTTAACATGTTTAGTGAAATCGTGTAATTATATTTACTAAACAAATATGCTAACCTGAAACTACTTGATCCATTTACAAATTTTGATAAAACAAAGATGATGAAATAAATGCTGTATGTTGTCTATTTTGAGTAATTGGCTTGAAAGTACAGAGTGTCTATTGTGCAATATCATCAGATATTCATCATTGTTGAGAAATGTTATTTGATAAAACTTCCATTTTAACACAACGGATACTGCATTTGACCTTAAAAGTGATGATTTGTGATTCATTTGAACACACTTCAATATTTATAATTGTTTTATGTATATGTATGTACCTTATATTGTGACTCATTTTCAATAACTTGTTGTATCTAACATAAACATTTAAACAGGATACCTGATATTTTTCAATAGATTCCGGCAGGTTTTGTTTGCTACCATGATATGTCTCTTTTTGCTTATGTACGAGATTTGAACATCGGAAAACTACTGTCATTAATTCACCGATTTATATATGAATGGCATCGTATCTAGTTATGATGATGTTTCATTGGCATTTACCCAAGTTATCATGATTTTCACGTGATTTTATTTTATAAAAAAAATACATAAATTATGAAAACAACTTGCACTCTTTGTATTCCTTTCACTAAAATTTCTAATTTTTGTTGACTTTTCATCGAACAGAAAGTCAGTATTCAAAATTTTATAACAAAGGAAAGCCGTTGAAAACAAGTTTATCTTAATTTAGTAATTATAAATATAAAGAGGGCGGGTACATAGTATCGCTTAACGAAGGATTTAAACAAAAGGGTAGAAAGTAAAAAATGCATCAATAACGCCGCCAGAAAAATTAATCGGTTTTTGGTAGTCATATTATCAGTTTCAATTTATTTGCACATTCGATTAGTTCGTTATTAACAAATTTTACATCAATTTTCTCAAAATCACAAATATAATTCAGAAAATGGACGTGATCAATACTGTCTTTTTTGTGATAATTTGATTGATTTCTAATCATCATTTATTTTTCCCCTTATCATTCTTAAAGAATATAGGACTCACATCTTACACGTGACAACGGTAATCCTGCTTTGTTATTTAATGGTGTAGTTTTTAAACAATATTCGAAATTAAGTGAATACATTGCAATAATAGTTTAATTGTCGGTACTTGATTTCGACATATTTAAGAATACCTGAGGAAATTTACAATCAAATCAATTTGTCAAGATTCAGTTAACATGTTTAGTGAAATCGTGTAATTATATTTACTAAACAAATATGCTAACCTGAAACTGCTTGATCCATTTACAAACTTTGATAAAACAAAGATGATGAAATAAATGTTGTATGTTGTCCATTTTGAGTAATTGGCTTGAAAGTACAGAGTGTCTATTGTGCAATATCATCAGATATTCATCATTGTTGAGAAATGTTATTTGATATAACTTCCATTTTAACACAACGGATACTGCATTTGAACTTAAAAGTGATATTGTGTGATTCATTTGAACACACTTCAATATTTATAATTGTTTTATGTATATGTATGTACCTTATATTGTGACTCATTTTCAATAACTTGTTGTATCTAAAATAAACATTTAAACAGGATACCTGATATTTTTCAATAGAAAACTGACAGACCATGCAAATGATGTTTGAACTAAAGCTTGAAGTCTTGTATTTAACATTGACCTAAATAAGAATTGTAAAATTGTAGTTTAACAATTCGAGTTAAGGTACTGAATTTAAACTTTAAAAAATGATTTAAATATTGTGTTGAGTATTTTGTTATTTAAGTAAACTTTCGAATGAATTCATACGGAACGATAATGTTGATTATTTATAATCCAAACAAAGGAGTAATGAACCTACATGTTCTATTTTGAGTAAAATCAATGAATTTTCTTTTTAAAATGTGTCTAAAACAACAGTACCTAAAATCCAAAAAAAACCTATGGACAAGAAATGACCAAAGTTTGCCAACAGGGATACAGGTATACCTGTGATCACAGATACATTGATTGATTGTTGGTTGCTTAACGTCCAGTGGCAAATATTTCATGCATATTCAGGACGAGAACAAATTAACAATAAATACAATAGGTAGGTTCTGTAATAGGGGCTGCGTCCGGGATTAAGGTCGGAGAAATTTAGACTGCCACGGGAAATGAGGGTATACTGGATAGGGACAGAAATTTAGCCTTGCAACAGATCACCTATGGACCCCTCAAAGAGTTGTTTCAAGGGTTCTTAACGTGCAAAGAGCGTGGCACTCTCTTTACACGAGGCGTCGGATTTAACGTCCCCATTCTGACCGCACGTGGCTGAAAATTTGTACATCCCGCACAGCCAAACGGACGCCCCACTTTAGCAAGGGTTTTACTGCCGGTCGGAGGAAGACCAATGGTGACCATACTTCTATTCCCCAGATCACAGATACAGTACTGGATTTTAGTAGTAACAGTCTAATGACAAAAAATATATATATACAGTCGTTTTTACGAAATTTGAACATCGGATAAATACTGTCGTCTTTTATTCATAAATACTTATTTATGGTAGAAATTGTATCATAAGTTATTGAACGGAAACGAAATAAAGTTCCAGTTTTAATAAATCAAGGACCATAACTCCTGAACGTTAAAAAATCAAAATCGTATATATCGAACTTAACCTCCACTTTGTCATCAGTATCAACATATCACAGTTTGAAAAGCATTGGTTGATCGGTCCATAAGCCATTGCACGGACGCTGTTGGCAGCCGCCAGTTTCCAATAGATCAAAGGACATACGGTAACTCCTGAACTGTAAAAGTGAAAATCGTCTACATTGAATTTGACCTCCATTTTTTCATAAATATTAGCACATCAAAATTTGAAAATCAATGGTTGAACGGTTCATAAGTTATTGCAGGGAAACGGTTGGAAGCCGTCCGCCCGTTTTTCTCTCCGAAAAACCCCAGTTTAACTTAGGTTTTTCAGATAGATAAAACATAGAATGACCATGTTTAGTAAACTAAATATGCTTACCTGAAACTACTTGATCCAGAGATAATCAAGACAAAGATGATGAAATGAATGCTTTATGTTATCCATTATAAGTTTTTCAATTGAAAGTACAGAGTGTCAATTGTGCAATATCATCCCATATTCATCATTGTAGTGAAATGTTATTCGATATTACTTCCATTCAAACACAACAGATTCAGCATTTGAACTTTAAAATGATATTTTGTGATTCATTTGGACAAACCCCAAAATTTATAAGTGTATGCTGTACCTTACATTGCGACTGATTTAAAATAACTCGTTGTATTTTAAATCAAAATTTTAAACAGGATACCTGATATTTTTCAATAGAAAACTGACAGACCATGCAAATGATCTTCGAACTAAAGTTTGAAGTCTGGTATTTAACATTGACCCAAATTAGATTTGCAAAGCTGTATTTAAAAAACGTATAGATTTTAAAGTTTAAATGTTTTAATATTTTTAGTAAAGGAAACTTTTGAATGAATGCATAAGGAACAATAATATCCATTATCTATAATCCCAACGAAAGAGTCAAGAGCTCACATGTTGAAAACAGATCATGTTCTAGTTTGTGTAAAATAAAAGATTTTCTTTTAAGTTTAAAACTACCCCCAGCATCCACCCGATGTTGTACATACGTTGATGTTTGGTTGAAAATAGGTCGTAACATTGGCGACCTGAATTCAAAGTCGGCTGACAAACGTAGAAAGATGTCTACATAACCTTGCTTTTTGATCGCGACCTTATACAACATTGTACAACGCCAACACAACGTCGGATGCCATATGTCGGTCGGACATCTAAATTAATCTAAAATATTGAAATCACACGTACATAAAAATAAAGTTTTAAATTATATATTATCCTTTCATATTAATATTTATATACATGTATCCTATTGTTATCTAAAATAATAATGAACATTAAAATAAAGTTTAATATAGCCCTCTACTAAAATAAATAACGTCGAACAAGCCTTTTTCCAGTGTTTATGTTATATTCAGATTACTACCACCCCCTTTTTTAAGGTACAGTTGCACCCTTTAGTTGACGCAATAACATCAATATACTATTTAAACTATTCAATTGATAGTTTTTAATGTTCGTATTATAATCGGTGTATTTGTTATCTTTCGTGCAAATAAATAAATAGGTTCACACGAGTGTGATGTGTATGCACAAATAATTGATAAATATGTATTTATGTGTGCGGTGTAGAGACTATTTGATAGTCTAGTTCATGGTATTTCTATTACGTAATCACGATGCATAAGATTACAGACGGAACTTAGATTTAATTTCATTGGAAAACTAGGCGCAAACCTTGTGGAAAAAGTAAAGAAGATCAGTATCAAGATTAATTAAACCAGCTAAAAGTGAATAAAAGGTTTGTACACTAATCGTATAGTTTCAAGTTTAATTTCAGTAGATCGTTTCCTTTACTCTAAAGAAGAGGCATTGTTGGTATAAAAGTTGGAAAAAAGGGTGTCACTAAAATGAGGAGGAAAAGCTTTTTACACAGTCCTTGCTTTAAATGATGCCTTGTGACCCTAAAATAATGTTTTCCTGCTTATATTTTTGGTTAATGATCCTCTTGAAATGTCGGTTGGGTGGGATGGCAAACATGTATTATAGTAGAACCCAGTCAAGATTAGTTATGTCGCCAAACTGTTTACAAATGCGGGCCCGGAAAAACTCGAAACCGTTAATAAGTCAACTCGGACCGTCTATAACATCAACTCGGACAAAGTCTATTAATAGGTCAACTCGGACCGTCTATATTCATTTACTCATACAGCTTTTAAACAACAGAAATGAAAATAAATTTAAGGAGAGTCATTCAATCTTCAACAATAGACATGTATATGTTAATACAAATTGTCTTGAGTCTGTAATCTTTAATTTTCTCTTCTTAGACGGCCCGAGTTGTCTTTTTCGTCAATTATAGTAAAAACAACTCTTCTTTTATTTTGCGCATTATAGAAGGCCTGAGAGACACAGTTTTTATCGTCGAAAACATTCATTAAATTATGTATATAAGTAGAAATTCTCCTTTTATACTTTGTCTAAATTTGCATGATAGACGATCCGAGTTGAATTGAAAGACGGTCCGAGTTGAATTGATAGATAGTCCAAGTTGAATTGATAGACGGTATGAGTTGACTTTATGGTCAGTCCGATTTGAATTGATAGACGGTCCGAGTTGAATTGATAGACGGTCCGAGTTGACTTATTGACGGGGTACAAGTTGTCGCACACCAGCTGTTTACATGTACAAAAATGTAATGTATCCCTATTTTTTCAATAGACCTTTTCACTAATTGAGAAACTGCGGCACTTGATGAGAATTTGAGACACATAAACTTTGGCTTCGCCATGTTTATACAACGCTCACTTTAATTTTCGGCGTCCGACATATTCTCTACCATGTTATGTGCAGGTGGTCCTGTGACATCAAAGTTTTACAGGAGCATAAGTGGTATCAAGGTGGTGTTTTTATCCTTATTTGAACCTCAAGTATATACACAAAATAGGAATACATGCTTTTGTTATTCTGTAATGTATTACATAGCAGAACAACATGTCAGAGGCTCATAAGAATAGATGTTTAAAAATGATGAGTATACATAAATTGTACGGTTCTTTTCTTACATGAAATCAATCTTTTTTTATTAAACATAACTTATACTAAATTAATTCCAATGTCTGAAGGGAGAATGTATATTTGTGTAATATACTTTTAACTATTAAAATCAGCGGTCATTGGTCAGTCACCGATCAGTAAAGTTTGCGTCAAATTCACGTCACCAATCCGTCAGACTTATAGTAAAAAAATATGACTAAATGGACTGATCGGACGGATTGAACTCTTCTACGTCACATTTTAAACTCATACAAATTACGGAATCTTAGTCTCGTTTCTTTTTATTAAAATGGCGGCACGGAAAATTACGACTCGTTCAAGTACGAAAGCTCGACATTTTATTAATAACCATTCAGCAAAGTTTTACGATTTTGTTAGAAGAGAAGAGAAATATACAAATAAAACAATAATTTAAAGATTATTAAAGAATTGTGATTGTCGTTTATATTTAGGTTTGTTTTTTCAAACGCGACAAGTGCTAAACTGGTGTTTATCGCGATTGTTCTTAAAAAAAAAACAACCCACTGCATTCAATATAATAAAGTTTGTAATAAACAAGGATTTATTTAATACTGGAAACTACTTTTGAAAATGGAATGTCATATTTTTTTTTCTATTATTTTTTTCTATTTAAATCATATTTTTTTTACAAACTTAAATTGTACTTTACCAAAAAACCTCTGTATTATAAACTTACCTTGTAATTCATCATAGTTTTAAAGGTGTATGTGTAAGATTTACAATTCATGTGCACGCACAGCATTAATTAACTAACCCTGTGCATACACAGCCTTAGTTGACTAACCCCGTGCATGATGCACAGCCTTAGTTGACTAACCCTGTGCATGCACAACATTAGTTGACTAACCATGTGCATGCACAGCATTAGTTGTAGAGGTTCCTCAAGTCAAATTCAGCTTTTGTTGACATTTGGTCCATTAACCCTTTAAATATAACTTGACCAGACAGTTTTTACTGGACATCTACATGTGCTGTTCATAAAATTTATATAACATTACTGGTCATTTGGTCCAGTAATATAGAGCAAACTACTGGACCAAAGCATTTTTTACTGGTCATTGCCCAATGTCTCAACCTTCGGAATCACTGTAGTTGACTAACCCAGTGCATGCACAGCATCAGTTGACCAACCCAGTGTATGCATTGTTTGTTCGTTTGAACAAATTATTTATATGAAAATTTTAATAAAACCAGCCAAGCATGAACATACAGATTGTTTTTTTCATAGTACAAACCCTTGAGTTCTATGTTAAAATATATATTTTAAAATAAAATGAAGACTTGCTAGCTTATGGACTTACAGTTGCACCAAACATGTATGTACAGTGTACACACATGCAGCTTATAATAGAGGATCTTTGTTATTCATGTAATCACTGGCTGTGTATGCACAATTACAGGTTTGGATGGAATTGGGACTTGCATTTTTTAAACTATAGACAGACTATATCTATATTGTTTTGAATTATGTCAATGACTGCTCTCAAAATCTTTGCAAAGTTTCACACAATCAAAGATTTGCAGTTGACAGAAGATTCTTATGTTTTGTTTGTAAATATTTTATTTGCTTATTGACAGATATTTTGCACTGGAGAAGATTTAATATTCTATCAATTAGTTACTCATTTTGAATTTGCTAGGTAAACTAATTCAATTTTCAAAAGTAACCTCTACGTTGTATGTTGGCCAAGCTTAATAGACATGCAGACACGTAAATGTAATGCTCCTCTTCTGTAAGGTGAATTATAGAATATTTATCATTGAGAAAACCGAATTATAATAAGGATTCATGAAGTTTATTTGCTACATTTTGTATTTATATTATTATAATGCAGTACAGAAAAATAAATTCTGATTTGATGAGATAGTTGAAACAAATTTGGTTATCACATATTGTATGTACATACTTTATATAAAAGCCAAATATTTAAGTCTGTGAAAAAAAATCTTGATTATTTTCTCTTTGAAGAATTGAATTCAGAAATGCTGACAAACAAAAACAGATAAACCAATCAGCAATGACGGAGACAAGGCAACCAAAATATTACAACATATAAACATTTTTAAAACCAAATTAAAACAGTGATCATTTGTTTTTCCAAAATTACACACCTTCATAATTGATACAATCTTAATTGATAAAATTTTTGTAAAGGAAATTCTTTTTCATCTAGTGGATACTCAATTAATTCTTTGCTTATTCTCATCAAAATAATAAGTGTAGTTTTAGATCTATAACAATTGAAAGTGTAATTTGTCAGCACTTTGCAAGTATCTTATTTGAATAAAATTGTTGTGTTATGCACATGTACCAAATATAAGGATGCTTTTGTAACAGACAAGTTTTGAACATGAAAAAAATTATAATCAAGATGTTATCTAAGTATTCATTTTGAAGGAATTATACCACTCTTTAACATAAAGCGATTAAGTCAGTTTAGCCACAATTAAGCTGCTGTAAACAATACTTTACATTTATTTAGCCTTCGGAAGATTTGTTTACCCAAGAAAATCCATATGCAAAGGGTGCTTAAAGTCGTGAGAGGGGCAAATGATGTTCTTTTTCTTAAGCAGAGAATATGTTTTATTCACTGACATATAGGATACTCTACACCAATCAGTTTAACTATCAATGTTTACATAGAGTTGATTAAAAATATTTTCTCACACAATTGTATTATCCAAACAGAAAACAGTCAATACATTACAATAAAGGCAACAAGAAACGTGGCATCCCCTTGCCATGATAAGATTGACTTTGTAACCTTGACTTTTAGTTTTGACCTTGAAAATCCACAGGGTTCCAGATTTTTATTACCGGGGTAGTACACAGGTGTTAAAGAAATTATAAATCCCACTGTAACCTTGATCTTTAACCTAAGACCTTGAAGATCAATTGATTTTTAAGTATTAATGAAGACTTAGTATGTGCAAAGTTTGGTCAAAATCTCACGAAAGGTTTCAGTCTAGAGTGGGGTCTGTCTCATTTGGGGGGAGGGGGTCTAATCCCGGATCTCGCTTAGTGTTTTGTTAGATTCCCGTATCCCGCTCATACTATAATATACGGTTTTTTTTTTTTTTTTTTTTTTTTTTGTTATTTCATGTGTCTTGCGGGACTTCATTTCCTGTTTTCACGCTTAATCATTTGAATTCCCCTATTGCGCTTAACAAAAACTGGTCGTTCACACATAGACCCAAATGAGACCCACTAGAGTGTTAACAAGGGTGTAACTGACGGACATTTCGCAGGACAGACAGAGGGATGGACAGTACTGTTAGTATACCCCCTCCAACTTTGTTGGCAAGTGGTTAATAAATATTAATATTACATTTAACACAAAAACATCAAAGTACAAAATAAAAAATACATAACATATCACAGACACTTAAATATATAAAGCATTGAAGTCATTTCACATTTTAGTAGAGCAATACATATCATATGACTGAGTCACCAAAAATAACTTGTTAACATCAACCATTTGTCCCAGTAAATTCTTTATTTCTTTCATTTCTTTTTCCCAATTGCGACCTGCAATAAAAATTGAATTTTAGAATGTTAAATAATGTCATAAACAAATTACTCTTTGCTTTGTAATTATGTTGTCTATCAGTTTAAAAAAGAAGAATACATATTGATGGGACACAGATGAACTAGTCCCAGCTTTCATCTAACATTATAAAACGGATAACTCAAGAACAGAGAAAGTGATGCCAGCTTAATTCAAAGCTGATCTGTGTTTTGGTAATAATCATTGTATAAGTTTCATAACATTTGGTTGCGGCAAACTGAGTTAATAGAAAATGGAAACCACAAATTTAGTATTTTTTCCATCTATAAAGGGACATAACTAAAAAAAAGCAAAAAGTGATGCCACCCAATTCTAACTTGATCTGTGTTTCTGGTAATAAGCATTGTGTTTAAGTTTAATAAATAACATTTAAAGTTAAGGCAAACTATATTGCTGATCATTTAATATAGGTATATACAAGATTGCACTGATAAAAGTTATAGTTTGCAGTTATTTCAGTTGAGTATATGTTTATGTTGTTCTGATGAGTCCAGTCCTTTTTAATATCTTACTCCAGCTTGTTTTTATATTTTGCAGCATATTTGTGGCTTAGGATATGGGTTCAGTAGGAACTATCATGTTAAACCCTTTTACATTCTGTTATTTACAAAAATATATAATTTGACAGCTAGTGAACAAATTAAATCATTACCTCTACAGGTATTTCAACTATATCCTGAAATTCCTGAACATCAGACTGCATTTCCACTAATCTTTGTCTTTGTTTACAACTAAGTATTTCTGGTATGGGCCAGTCAACTGTAGTTTGATTCTCATCATCAGCTGAATAACATACATATGATTATCAAACTGGGTTTATTTCTTTATAAGTAATAAACACAACAATTCAAGTATTTGAACTTGATGAGGAGATAACTGTCATGTATATTAAGCTCCTACGGCATCAATTGGTGATTTGATGGTCGTAATTTGAGTTTACTGGCCACATGATACCTTTAAAAATCTGTGAAGTTATCCTATCAAATGAATGATACAAACTATGTTGCATTAGAATTATATTTGTAATTTGGTGAATTTCAAACTTGCATTAAATTCCAAGTTGTGTTCATGCTATCAGTGCAATTGGTTTTAAATGTGCAAATTCCTAAATATGAAAGGTACGGGGTAAATTTTATTATATTCTTGTATCCAAAGAGTTTCAATTTATATTACCTTTTGACTTTGCTAAAAACTGTCTCCACCAAGCAATGTCGTCTTGATTTGTTAAAAAACGCTTTTCAATGCATTTTTTTATTGATTCCTCAACTTTTCTTAAATCTACCAAGTCCAATGTTGGCTTTAGAAGGGATGGTGTGTCCATAGATGTTTTTAAAACGGGGCATTCTCTGCTGTTGCATCTGTCCAATCCTTTAAATTATAATGAATTGATTTACTCTGACTTGAAACCTTATAAATAAACATATAACTTAAGAGAGAGAAAATAGGTAACTGATATGTAGTTCCTGAGAAAAATGCGAAAAATTTCAACTTGGCTAAAATGTGTAAAAAATGTAAGTGTTCGGTAAACAGGAAGTTGTACAGATATGATTCTGAAAATGTATTACACAATACATAGCTTACTCATATAAACTATGATATCAAATTTCAAAAAGCCCTGATATGTAGTTCCTGAGAAAAATGCAACGAAAGTTTTCAACTTGGTTATTATGTCTAAAAATGTGTTCTGTACTAACAGGAAGTTGTTGCATGATGAATGTGAAAACAAATCAAAAGGTTCAGCATTTACATTAACCTTGATAAAAAATTTCAGCACACCAAATGTAATGTAGTTCCTGAGAAAAATGCAACGAAAATTTTCAACTTGGCTATTATGTGAGTGTTTGGTAAACAGGAAGTTGTTGAGTGATAAATTTGAAAAAAAATATATCACAAGGTACAGCTCATTTACATAAACCTTGATAAAAGATTTCAAAAAGCCAACTTGTAAAATATTTATAAATAAGAAAAACGCAATGAAATATTAATAGAATATACAGATAGACTGACTGACAGACAGACAAACAGATTATGTTTTAGTTTAACTCCTACATTACCATTTTATGTATACCAGAACGACATGTCCGATGTTAGTGTTTTATGGCCGGAAGAAGTTGATCAGAGTTTTACAGAATACACAACAGATACTGAAAGTGAATGGCTTTTAAAGAAAACAAAACTAGTGAAGGATAATTTTCCGTCTGATAATGTTATTTCGGAAAACTGGTGTGACTTTATATTATCGTTTGTCAGATTCTTATTAGAGGTATATTTCCACTATAAGGTAATAATACACAATTTGGATTTGAATGACTCCAGTTTAAGGAATCAATTTAGGTTTACAGACTTATTTCACATGAAATAAGAAAAAAAAGAGGCGGTTGTACACATCAGACAGTCAAAACAAATAATTTAAAGAGAAACAGACAACACCATGGCAAAAAAACAGAAGGTCACGATCGTTGTAACATGTCCGTTGTCATTTGCGACAACTTGTTTCGTAACGGTCAGACATCTCTGTAAAATATTCACATGGATGACTACCACTTAGCACATGGAACCCTTTGTTCAATAGCTTCTCTGTTTGCAGCAACCCGTTTTCAAGAAAAGTATTATCAATTTCTTGATACAATTCAAACTATGAACAAGTAAAAGTATTCATTCCACCATAAATATACATATCATTAATACCAAATTGTCATTAAAGATTTATGGAAGTTAAAAAAAAAAAATACTGCTCATAATAATTGTACATCTGTTGGCTTATTTTTTGTATCAGATAGATACGAACTAAGAGATTTTCCGTCCTGGAATTGATCCAAGCTTCTCATGGCCTGTTTGGAAGAAATATTTATTTTTGTCTAAAATTTTTGTAAATGAATAGGTATTTGTATTCACTGCCCACCGTATCTTTCAAAGTCTTTTGGAAAATACCTCATATATAACTAACACAATTTAAGTGGTCAATAACAATGTATATCTATGTATAAATTGTGTTATCTGATATTTCTAGTTTATATGGACGAGGACTTTAGAGAGCAAAAATTTGTAAGTTGTATTTCTAAGAGAAATAATATAAATATCCTCTTAAAAGGTATAAACCATTATTTATAAGTTGCAAAAATAGTTATCTTAGTCAAGCATAACAAAATTATGTTTATCATTTTGATTTAGAAATATGTTGATATCAAATTGTCCCTTTAGTGCCGAAAGGTCATCTGTGATGTCATTTTCACGTCATAAACCTGTTGCCGTTCATATACTGACGTATAATGTTGATTTTACGCATATTTTAAGTAAAATGATTTATAAGGTGTACCCTTAAAAAACATTAACATATTGTAAAAAGAAACATTGTGTAAAGTATAGTTAAAAGATCCTAAAATGATGCTATTTTGGTTAAGATTTTGCTAATTTGCACACAATGTAGTCTTTTCTTTTATTTTTGCTTATATGATTTGTATATATGCCATTTTGTTTTTCTTCGTTGAAATGGTTGTTTGTTTTTATAGTATTTACGATTATAACACTTTGTTGAAAGCTGTATCCCAATGTTTGACATTTTTACCTATGATGTCTGTTTGTTTTGTTCACACATTTTTGTCAATATGATGGAATTTTATGCGACTGTCATACAAGTGAGAGGTCTAGCTAGCTATAAAACCAGTTTTAATCCACCATTTTCTACATAGGGAAATGCCTGTACCAGGTTAGGAATATGACAGTTGTTTTCCATTCGTTTGGTGTGCTTGAACTGTTATTTTTTGCCATTTAATAAGGGACTTTCCGTTTCGAATTTTTCTTTGAGCGGTATTTTTGTTAGTTTACTTTTTCGACATTTGAGCACTGAGGTAGACGTATTAGACAAAATTAAACAAAATATATGTTATTAACGATGTCCAACTTTCGTTTTATGAACTTCTGGGGAATGTTTTTTGGTAGAATTGTAATACAATTTGATCTGAACAGCTCTATGCGGTTTGGATATTGCTCATTGTTGATGGCCTTACGGTGACCTATATTTTTCATGTCTACGTCATTTGGTCACTGGTGGAAGGTTGTCTCATTGGCATACTATCTTCTTGTTTTCATACTTGGAAGACTAAACAATAAATCGTAAAGACATTTTCATTCTTAAATATACTTTTTAAACTTATCCAACGCAATAAGTTCAGTGTTGTTAGACAAATTGCTTGCAGTCAATTAAGATCTGTTCAGTACTTGTTCAGATTGTTTAGTAGTTGTTCTTTACCTGTACACCGTCCGAAAAGCTACTGAACAATACTAAATTGACTGCAAACTAATTGTCGATTGAATTTAATGTCACATTTTTGGGGCGGGATTACTACAAATTGTGACTTTATAGTTTGCCAGGAGCTTTGCAGTGATGAGTTGTAACGTGTAAGCATTTTGCGGATATGTCAAAAAGTTACTTTATGTTATCCGATACATTGAATTACGAGTGGGGCAAACTCTGCACGACAAAGGGTTCATTCTTGTTTATGTTTTAATTTCTATGTCAGCACTGTTTTTTTTTTTTAGATGGATGGAAAGAAAACTCACAAAAAAATCGATTTTTAATGGTTGTTATTTTATATTTTACTTGTAATGAATTTTGACTCTTTGAATATCATTTTTATGTTCAATAACATGGTATGAATTTTATGTTTCAGAAAGAAATACATGCATACAATCATACTGCATTGTTCATGTACCTTTTGAAGAAAGTGGGACATTCCAAAAAAGTACATAAAATGGCCAATCGATCTGAAGAGTGCTGTAGAATACATATATGAGGCGGTGAGGGTTCTAATGTTGTTAACCGTGTACAAAAAGAATGAAATAATTATCGATCAGTTATATGCGTGAATAAAAAAACCTCTTCATTAACATCTACATCTGGTGTTCCCCATATGATTCACACAACAGGCTTTCAAATAAACCAGCTGTGGGTAAAAAGAACTGAGACAAATATGCACCGAACACTGAACAAATAAATAAAAGAACTAATACATATAAACAACATGCATATAATAAATTGACTCATATATTTAACTTGATACTGTACTGCTTTGCTTCATAATGAATTGGTTTAACCAATCTTTACATATTTAGTGTTTATTTTAAAAAGGAGTACGAATATATAAAGGAATTATGGTCAAACCAAAAGTGTTTTACCGACATGGATTACAAGCTGCCTGATCACAAAGGTTTGTATCAAATAGTAATATAGCGAATACTTAAATTGAACCATGACACCAATGGTATTATTCAAATATTTAAAGTATTCTTTTGATTAATCATCAGCCTAACAAAAATTAAAAAATTAAACCATGGTAATGTTAAAGATGTCTTTGTGACTTACAATTGTTTGTCTCCAAACTGAGTTGTGACTTTCTTGTTAAAGGTTTGAAAGTGTGCAATTAGGTACATATATTAATGTAAATTAGGACTTCCTATAATAGTCAAGTGCCTGATACATTTATTAAATTTAAGACAACTTCATCCAACATAACCCCGATACAGCCTTCAACAATAAGCAAAACTCACACCACATAATAAGCTATAAAGGGCTTATATAATATATAACCGGGGACATTTGTGTAAAAGTACAACATAAGAACAAACTATTAAAATCAGTTGAAAAGGGTTTAGCACCAGTTCGATACGAAGAACATAACAAAAAACATAATAAAAACACAAAAGAAAGTACAGATCTTAGAGTCCTCGCAGTTACTGAAAGCTAGTTAAGAGCCAATAACAATTAATAAAAAATGTCTAAGACTAAAATATCAATCAGTACACGTCCAACATCCAATAGATTAAGTGTTAAGACGTCATTAACAGTCAGCAAAAACATGACATTGTGTAGTTAAATGAATTCATATATAAATCTGATAGAACAGAGTTATATTACTAAATTGGTCATTTATAGTATAAGTTTACTGGAGCCATTTACAAGTCCGGAAACTGATTCATAGCACCATTTGGAATGGTTTCATTTATAATTTGTATAAAAGATTTACAATTAGAAGAATTATTATAACTTAAAAAAAAATGATAAAGTCGTTAAAGTATGAACATGTACGAGAGTTGTATTATCTTAGATATGTACATTTTGTAAACGCTTTACGATGTTCCTGCTAAAAAATAGGACGTTGACAAAAAGTTGAAATCATTATGTTTGTCATAGATTCTAGCTATACGTCCTTAATTTTTGTCAAAATCTAGGAAAGATGAAGGACTGAAGCACTTTCTGATTACGGGATTATCCTTAATCACAAGTTTACTACGATATATGAGATGCAAGCACTCACTGAAATGAAGGTATTGATTGACTGGAACCCTCAATGTATCTGAAAGTGAAATTTAAGATCTTTGCAAGATTTGTGTTTTTTTTTTTCTATTTTTCTTCAATTCTGCTTCATATGAGTAAAAACAACCAAGTATACCAGTATGGGTGCAAAATAAGAAGCATCGGCATACCGAGTATCTGTTCAAATGTCAATCCACCATACTCTACAACTACGATCGAAAATAATATATTTGACCATTTTCGGTTTTATAAAACATGTTTGAGTTTTACGGTGCGTATTGCTGTGCTATTCTACATTGGCTAGAGGTATTAGGGGGGGGGGGGTTGAGATCTCACAAAACATGTTTAACCCCGCCGCATTTTTGCGCCTGTCCCAAGTCAGGAGCATCTTGTCTTTGTTAGTCTTGTATGATTTTTTTTTAAATTTTGATTCATTCATATGTTTCGGAGTTTAGTGTGACGTCCATTTTCTCTGAACTAGTACACTTTTTTTTAGGGGCCAGCTGAAGTCCGTCTCCGGGTGCGGGATTTTCTCTCTGTGTTGAAGACCCATTGTTGGCCTTGGGCTGTTGTCTGCTCTTTGGTCGGGTTGCTGTCTCTTTGACATATTCCCTGTTTCCATTCTCAATTTCATTTAGTACTTGTATCCATTTAATACTTCATTTATTGATGTTATTTTTATATGTATGTCGAAAGTGATATTATGAAAATCTGTGTCTTATATATTACCTTTAAGTTTATTTACATTTTATTAGTAAATGATATCAAATTATGCTGTTTTTTTAAAAGGTTTTACTGGAGCAGAAGCAAAGCTTATAAATAGGGATTCTGAATGTTACGGTCTTGTATTTTTGGCTTTGCTGCATAAACAGTACTGGATTGGTGCCCAACAGCTTGTAGACTTGGAATATGTAGGTTCAAATGAATAGATTTTTATAAAAAGAAAAAGAGTAAATATAGAACCGACCAGTAAATCATTGACTAATAGCACTTAGTATGCAGTAATATTTCACGACATTTAAATACTCATTTCTAATTCAGTTCAAAGGCGGCAATATATGGAAAGAACATTATTTCCTACGAGTATTCAATGCATCTCTAAACAGAACAAAATGAACAGGTTTCCGACGTCTTAATGTGTGATAACTAATATTTTCAATCGTATATAAGGCTAACGTCTCATAACAAATATACTTTCTTTGATATTAAGAATAATCTGAATCCGTCTATGTGTAGATTTGTTATGTGGAACTGAATGAATTAAGTACAATAATTAAAAAAAACAATAACATATAAGAATACTAAAAATCCAACAGGTTCTATAAATAAGGGAAACATAAGTTTACCGAGGTTATCATATCGCGAAAACGATTATAGTCAACTTTCCTCAAATTTCTGTTGGCGCGGTTTATGTGTAAGGGGAACACCCATGTGGGTTGTAGAGTGACAGGATATCATCAATGTGTCTGTAAGTGAAACTAAAGAACTTTGCAGTAGCAGAACTGAACTTAAAAAACAGTTGGAAGCTTTTAAAACACGTCTCCTCAAACGAGGATATAAAATATCTGAAATCAACGAAATTTTTTATCAAACACAAAATATAGAAAGGGAAAACCTGCTTATACAACGCCCAACGAAACGAGAACAACCACTAGTTATGTTAACAAAATTCAACCCATCTATACAGAAACTAAAAAATATAATTACAAAACACTGGAACCTTATTTCATTAAACACTGAATGTGTGAACATATTTAATCATCAGCCTATTATAGCTTATAAAAGACATACAAATTTACAAGAACTATTATCAAAGCATTAGCGGGTATAGTCTGCTCGACCTTTCACAACACAGTATGATACTGAGCTCACAAAAAAATAAATCATAATCCACTAATATGTTATCCAAAGACAACCGGTGTATGGTCCAATATAATATACGAAATAAAATAAAAAACATAAATAACACGCCAATATACAACTTATTGAGTCGACCACTGATGAAGCCGGACTCAGGGATTTTTCCCCAAACACGGCGGAAACACCGGCCTAACATTCATGCTCATGGGTGAGCTCGGATGCGCTATTTAAATACATGATATATATTGTTTTAATGACATCGTATTGGCTGTATTTACTGTTTTACAGTTTCGCATATTATTGTGACTATCTGTTGGCTGACATATATGCTAAGCTGCATCACAGGTT